>QANZ01016236.1:0-128131 GCA_003254925.1 Chamaecrista fasciculata
CCTTTAAACATGCCGATGAAGCTAACAATTGAAAACTAATGAAAAGGGCAAGAAACCAGAAAATAGGGATCAACGTCCAACAGCCAGAGACAGCAAAAGCCGAAAAGTAAAAACCAAGAAGCAGAGTCCAGAAAACCAGAGCCAACAAAACTAGGATGGAGATGACCAGAAAACCAACCATAATCTAGAGAACGAAAGACAGAAACCACTACCCACGAAAACGAAAGTGAAAGCACTAACCAAAAAGATTGAGAAGAACGTCGGAGAGGTCCAGGAAAAATGCGGGAGAGAACTGCGGTTGCGAAACTGAAATTTTCCGTTCTCCGTTGGATCAACCGTACTTCTTTAGCTACAGAGATCTGAAAAACTGATCTGAGAAATTTGCGAACTAACTGATTTTGTATTGTATTTTCGATACAGAGATCTGAAAACTGATCAGGGAACTGATTTGTTGGAAACAGGAGGGTGAGGGATCGGATTTTAAAACTGAGCCACCGTCTGTGAGAACTGAGAGAACAATCGTGCACAACCGACGCCGTTCGTCGGTCCGTTTACCACCGTCTTCCTTGTCCTTTAGATGCCGTCGTCTGTTTAGACAGTCCGCCGGGAGAGATCTGAGATGAACGCTTAAGAAATTGAAGAAACGCCTAAAAGATTTGAGAGAAACGCTGGAGAAAATCGTGTCCGTCTTACGGTCCGCGACTCTGTTACCGTCATGCGCCTCCTTTCGCCGCCGTCCGTCTTACGGTCCGACCGCCTCTTGCCGCCACGCGCCGCTACTCGTCCGTCTTACGGTCCGAGAGTTCTGTGCCTAACTCGTCCGTTTTACGGTCCGAGTTTTTTCGCTGAAGGAATAAATCTTCCGTCAGGTTTGTTTTTGAGTACACAAACCCTTCACGTCATGCGCCTCCTTTCGCCGCCGTCCGTCTTACGGTCCGACCGCCTCTTGCCGCCACGCGCCGCTACTCGTCCGTTTTACGGTCCGAGTTTTTTCCCTTTCTATAAAACTTTAATATCTCACTGAGTTGTGGCTTCTAAGTGGTCATTGTCTTATTCTCTAACATAGACAAAACCTCAACACATCAAACCATTATTTAGCTTTGGCAATATTACCCTATACACTCTTCAACTTAAATTAGGTAAATAAATTACAAACATATATAAAGATAAATAATAAAATTGATCTAAGTTAACTATATATATAATATTGCATAATAGTACTCCCTCCGTTCCTATATATCTGATGTTTAAGGTAAATACACACAGACCAATGAAATGATTAGCTCACCTAAAATGAAGAGAAAAATTAAGTAAAAAGACTAAATTATCCCTATTAAATTACTTGAAAAATGTTTATTCATTTATGACTCTACTATATTTAATAGGGATAGAATAGTAAAAAAATAATTAATGCTCTCTTAAAGTTGTAAAACATCAGATATTTTGGAACAAAAAAAATTCTCCAGAAAAGCAGATATTCAGGAACGGAGGGAGTATTATAATTAGGGGATTGTTGTCAAGCAGGAAACATATTTAATGAACTGAGTACAAGAATTTATGACTGTTTGGTTCAATACCTACTTAGCATGAATGCCCAGAAGATCAATCATTAATTATACATATATATTTGACTTGATTTTGATCCAACCACTACAAGTTTCTTTCTTTATTTAAGTGGGACCTCCTTATTTTCTTGGGGTCCCATAATTAATTAAGGGCTACACCATCATCATATTCATGTAATTAATTAATAACATATATATATGGCAAAGAAAATGTTTAAAGAAGCCCTCATCAGGAGCCAGGTTTTTTGGTTAGGGGGCCGAAAATTTTTTTTGACCAAAATCTTATTTTAGTCCTTAATGCTTATATAAAGTTTTGTTTTGGTCCCCTAATGTTCGGATTTGAGACGAGAAAAATATGCCTATATTCAATAGTTAAGGATCAATTATAAATTCTTTTGAAAATATTAAGGACCAAAACAGAACAAAAAATTAGTAAGGACCAAAACAGAACAAAAAATTATTAAGGACCAAAAAAGAACAAAAAATTATTAAGGACCAAAACATAACAACAAATTATTAAGGACCAAAACATAACAAAAAATTATTAAGGACCAAAACAGAACAAAAAATTATGGAGGACCAAATCAGAACAAAAAATTATTAAGGACCAAAACAAATCAAAAAATTATTAAGGACCAAAGTAAAACTTTAGGTAAAAATTAGGGATTAAAATAGGATTTGGTCTTATTTTTCAAAAAGATTCTAAAGCATTGTCTAAAGCAAAATAGATACAATTGTGAAAAAATTGAAGGACCTAGGTTTCGAACCCTCTCCCCCATCATCTCAAATTAATGTTGTCATGAGGTATTAACCATTGTGGCAGGGGCCACATAAGAGAATATTGCATATACTTAATGTATTATACAAATTTGGGGTGCTGGGGCCATGGCCCCTCCCTCTGCCACTGGCCCTCATAATACATGAATTCTTAATTAAGAAGGTGACATTATATATATTCACTTATTTTCTTATTTATTAACTAATATTAGGGAAAGGAGATCGGATATAATATCTAGGTTAAAGTATAACTTTAGTTTCTTATTTTTGGATATGTTGCAATTCAGTCATTTATTGTTTTTTGTTGTAATTTTGGTCCTTCAAATTTCTAACAAATTTCAATCATTGGTCTCCATGACTGATTGTAGTCACATCTCTCTTATTTCAAGTTCAAATGCTAAGTTACGAGTCTCAACCTGCATGTTTTTGACCAGTCATTTCTTGCCTAGATGAGACTGTCAATAAACAAAGTCAAATTAAGTTCCAAAAGTGAGCCGCTTGTTTCACAATCATCAAATGAGCAAAGTTGTACTTTGCCGTAATATTTATTAATTACACAGAATGTATATGGGCATCTCTTTAGTTGTTCTATACTTTTATAGTTTTATGTCTAAAATTCTATTTAGAACAATATTTAAGTAGGTTTTTAACATATATTTTCATTAAATCTTGCTAACAAATCTATGATAATTTGACTGGATTCTCCATCATGAGGAGTCCAAAGTGAGTATAAAGATTTTACTTGGGTTTAGATCGATCCTTTAATAAGTCATTCTTGGAAGTTTTTTAAAAAAATACACATATGCATAACACAATAACTAAAAGAGTGAATATATAAATTTGTCTATAAAAGTCGAGTTTACATTTTTTAATTTCTCAAAATTATGAAATCAAAATATTTTATCTTTTTGCTCCTACAAGTTATTTTAAGTGTGTGAACTAAATTTTTAAAGATGGAATTCTCATATATCTTTCAGAGTTGTATATGTTTACTCATATGGGAATGTAATTTCATACACTAATTTAACAATAGTTAACGTTTTAGTGGGTCTTTTAACAAACTCAGTAGAAAAGGACAAGAAAGATTTTTTGAAGCATATATGTCCCAAAATGTGTGAATATTATATATGCAATACATATATAGTGTAAACATGAGTGTGTCAGGCATATCAGACAAAGATTTGGGTATCTTTTAACAGACAAGAGTGAGCCCTAACGTACGAGCAAAGGATTCAATTGTAAACAGATGCTAGTTGATCCACAAGTAATTACCATCCTAACAATCACTCTGTAAAATAAGTATTGTGCTCTATAGTACAAGCCAATCAACAAACACTATAAATAATGAGATAAGAAAATGTTTAAATGCTAAACTATATATATGTACCAGGAAGTAGCTAGTCACATATTGTATGGTAATAAATGCATGCTCTTACAATAATTATAAAGCAAAACATCTCTTGAACACAAAGACAATAATTTTCTCTTTTTGGTACAAAGTAGAGAAATAATAAATGATCGAAAGTCGAAACCAGTACTGGATCACAGAAGACCTAGAAATTAATCTGTCTTTATCAGTGTGTGCATGAAGACATTGATCCACAACATTTTCATCACAAGGATCTAAAAAGTTCTTGTCTTTATATATATATATATATGCTTTTTAATTTCTTCTTTCAAGTGAATGGCTAGACAACATTACATGAGAGATTCTTACTTTTCTCTTTCAATCTCAAGATGTCTAATTAAGTGAGAGAGTCTACCACTATGTAAAGTTATTAAGATCTCTCGATTTACATATTATAATTTTACAATTTTGGTGCTAATTAATTTTTAAATTTGTTAAAATTTTATTTGGATCTCAATCTTATATAAATGATCTTATGATCTTAGGATTTGGTTATGAAAGTTCATATTTTCTAAAAAAAAAAGAATAAAATATTACTCAAATAAGATAAAATGTTTTATGAAATAATTTTCAGTGACTTATAATAACTTGTATTATAGAAGGCCAAATATATTTTTTGGTCCCTTATATTTGGGGTATGAAAACTACAAAGCTGGATTAGGGTAAATCTAACCTTGAGTTCACAGTAGAAGGCAGTTTCCGGCAAGTAAGGGTCGTCGGAACCTGCAAACGAGAATGCACAGGGGGTTCCCTGCGATTCTTCTCCGATGCTTAAGTTAGTGAGAGAAAGCTGGAGAGTTCGAATATTTTTAGAGAGAGAGAGTCGTTACCTTAGAAAAGGTCCCCCCTTTTCCTTTTATCCTCCTTCCCTTTTGTCTCATGTTCGTACGAGGTCTCTCTCTGAGACGTTAGGGGTGTACTCGGGATGTGTGAGGAAAAGTGGGTTGGTGTAGGTTTCTGCTTTTGACGTGACAGCTATCACTGCCAGGGTACGGTGGGATTTCCAGCCTTCTCTCCTGGTTGTCAGTGATAGCCAGGAGTGCTTTTCATGGTTTTGCCTGCGCGCAGGGGGCGTTTTAGTCCTTTTGCGTGTCCTTCTTGTCCTATCACGTGCTTTCACGGATCCTGGCATTTAATGCCAATATCTTGGCATTAAATGCTTGAGTGTGGGAGGGGGAACCTGCCCGGGTTGCTTCTTCGTCGGGTATCCTTTGTGTCCTTGGGTAACGACTCCGAGGGGTCATTCCGAGGAGTGTATATCACTAGTCCCTCCGAAAGGTCCGAGGGGGAGTCCGCGCCGTCGGCTTCCGAGGGATGATCCCGAGAGGTGTATATCACTAGTCCCTCCGAAAGGTCCGAGGGGGAGTCCGCGCCGTCGGCTTCCGAGGGGTGATCCCGAGAGGTGTATATCAGGGTAGGTTGCGATATAGCATTTTATCTTTTTTCTTTGCAATATTGGTCCAACAAGTTCTTCAAAAGTTTCACTCTTTGATCTTAACGACTGAGTATGGTCGTATATTTTTTGTTTCAAATTCGAATACAATGAAACTAAAGCTATATGTTGCATTTGAGGAGTTCTTTAATTTCTATGTCCAATTGGAGTCGTTAACAAATAAGGTCAAATTGGACATCGAAAACAGACTGTTCGTTTTACTATCAAACAAGTGAAGATGCTTATATATATCTCATTTCAAGTCTAGATGCAACAAGTTTGGAGCTACGGGTTAACCTTATCGATTCATTTTTTGGTCCAGTTAGGACTGTCAACAAATGAGATTAAATTGTACCCTAAAATGGGTTTGGGATCAATTTTCCATAATTTTTTTTTTTTTGTTTTTTAGCCATGAACCTACATTTGAGTCTCGATTTGATCTCATTTATTAGTGGTTCCAACTAAAAAAATGATTTGTTAAGAGTAATTCGTAGCTCTGAACTCATCGCATATGTACTTGAAATAAGATAGATACGACCAATTTTGCTCGAATGACTATGAAATGAGCAATTCACTTTTGGAGTCCAATTTAACCTTATTTGTCGGCAACTCCAATTGGACAAATAAAGTACTCGTCGAAAGAAATATGTAGCTGAGATTCATAGCATTCGAACTTAAAATGAGAGAGATATAAACATCTTCAGTCATAATTGGGACCAAAGAGTACGACCTCAATTGGACAAAAAAAGAATTTGACAAAAGCAACACATAACTTTAGATTCGTAACACTCGAGTTTGAAATGAGACAGATATGACCACTTTTAATCGTTGAGACCAAAAAGTAAAACTTTTGAAAAATTTGTACCAAAATTGCAACAAAATAAGATAAAGGGCTAAATTGTAACCCTATCCAAACATAAACCAAACATAAAGGACCAACCATGCATTTTGGCTTTTACAAATATATAATTAATATCCAATAAAAAAATATAATTAATAAGTCTTGAATAATTTTACTCTAAGTACATTTTAGTTTATTTTTATAAAAAATGATCTGGCAATTTATTAGAAGATCTTGATGTTGATTACATTTTCAACATGAGTGTTTACGGGCCTGTTTGGGAGAACAATAATCCTAATCCAATCCAATCCAATCCAATCCAAATGGATTGGATGAGATTATAATTTAATTGGATGAGATGAGATGATGTATTGGTGTTTGGGTGATTTTATTGAGAATGATGTTAAATAGGGTGTGAAGTTATATAAAAGGGGTTGTAATGATTGTGGTTGGTAGAAAAAAGTAGATGGATTTTTGTGATTTGTATAGGGGTAGAAATGGGAGGAAATAATGAGATGAGATGAGATGAGATGAGATTGGATTGGATGAGATGATAGGTGTTTGGTTGTTTTTTGGTTGAAATGAGATTGAGATGAGATGATATTGGGAAGTGTGATATGCTATTGGAAATTGTGAGGATGAGAAAATTTTGGATTGAGGGTTAGGGGTCAATCCAAATCCAAGTGGATGAGATTAGGGGTCAATCCAAATAATATTGGAATTATTTTTAAGAATACAATTTGGTCCATAAATTCGAATGGTTCCAATTAATCAATCTCTAACATGTGTAAATGATAACTCGGGCCTTGTAGAAAACCCCAATCATTAATAATGGGGTCTATTTATGAAATTCAAAGACAAAAAAATAACAAATAATAGTTTGAGGACCAAATAGCAAATTACAAAACAACACTAAATTCTAATAAATTGTGTGGTGAAAGGTTCATTTTGGTCCTCCATGTATGGCCTAATATTTTAAAATGTTGAAATTGGTCCTAAATGTTAGCAAAATGATTAATGGTGGACCAAAATGAACATTATAACAAACATTTAGGACCAAATTAACCTTTTAACCCTTTTGTATTTGCTCCCTAAAAAAATATTACCGTTATTCTTTTTTTTTTTGGGTAAATTGCAATTTGGTACCCTGTGGTTAGGGGCGGTTCCCCTTTGGTACCCTGAAAGAAAAATTTTTGCATTGTGGTACCCCGTGGTTTGCTCCGTTAGCGATTTGGTACCCTGAGGTTTTTTTCTGTTAGGATGAGATGAGATTGGATTAGGATTGGATTTGGATTTTGGGGCTGCCAAACAGACCCTACATTTGTAAGAATTAATTAACCAGCTGTAAGATTAATGCTATATATGTAACCTGATTTTCTTAATATGGGTCCTATTATAAGGTAGTATATAAGCGCCATTGCCTTTGCAGCCAGTAGTGTTAAGTGTGGACCAACATTTATAGAGAAAAGATAGAACCCGTGAGTGACTTGCATGGTACATTTTGAACTGTTAATGCATGAGGCTCAATGGCTCATGCAGTACAAGTCTTTGATG
This sequence comes from Chamaecrista fasciculata, assembly GCA_003254925.1. Lineage (NCBI taxonomy): Eukaryota > Viridiplantae > Streptophyta > Magnoliopsida > Fabales > Fabaceae > Chamaecrista > Chamaecrista fasciculata. Next base: position 7,578 of record QANZ01016236.1, read on the forward strand.
AATTTGGATTATTGTTGGGCCATACATGCATGTAGTAAACTAGTAGCTAGCTAGTGTGAAAAGTGAAAAGGATACATATCCATCAACACCACCTTAATTTTCTCCATCTTCTTGTGGAATATAATGTCAAGATTGATTAATTCAAGAATTTTGAACCCGAATATATATATAGAAATTACAAATGATTATTAATTAATATTGCAGTAAGGTCAATGTATGTAGAAAACTACAAAACATGTACAAGTTCATCTTGGACAGCTGGTGGGAGCAGAGAATTCCCGCCACAAAATAATAAGGCAGCAAGAGATAATGTTCATCAATTCATCGATCATCAAAACTTAAAAACCCAAAGATATATTGAAAGGAATATATTAATTATCATGTGTTATTTTTCTTAATAGATATTAATAAACCGAAATAATGCGAATAAATTAAGAATATACAATGAGTATTTATAATGCTCGATGAGCTGTTTTGCTTAATAATGTCCTATGTCCAATGAAGAATCTGATATAATGAGTTTGTTCTATGTGAGATAATGATTGTTAACATTATAATTGAGCTAGAAATGATCAAGTAGTACTTCCAAAACTAGTATTATAGTTGAGTAAAAGTTGAAAATATAGCAAATAGCAATACTGTAAGAGATGAAACATACAATAGTAAGTAGTAAACAATTGTAAAAGAAAGTTTAGGTCAGCTTAAGAAGCAAAATTGCACTTTGAAATTTTCATTGGGTACCTATATGGGCCCAAGTTGCATGTTTATAAAGTATGGGTTGAGTTTTGGATCTAAGCGAAATATTATAACTAAAATTGGTTTCGACCTGAGTACCGATTTGGGCTCAATTATTTTTTTTTTTAAAAATAAATAGATAAAAGTAGTTAATGATATATTGAAAATTTTTTAAATATAATTCTTAACAAATAAATCAAATGCAAGAATGTAATATTCTTAACTATTATAATTATCATAAAATATTTTCAATAATATTTTAAGGAATTAAAACTAAGTTTTTAATATTACTCAATTTTTCTTTTAATTTCTATAAGTAACATCTTCTTCAAACAATCATATTCAAGATATTGTTAAGAAATAAATATAATTATTTCTTTCATTTGAATTTAAATTTACTAAATTGTGAGATATTAATTTTTTTTCTAGAATCAATCCCTACTGTACTTAAAAATCAAATTATCAAAGAAAAAAAAAATCACATGTCAACTAATGTAATTATTGAAAAAAAAATATGCGTGTAACAAAATTTCCATTACATGATAGACATGAACAACTCCTCTGCCACCATTCTATATTTCTATTAGCAAGTGCCCAAAGATACACTCAAGCCAATTATTGACTAGTTCTGTGTTTTATGATTTAAATTTGGGTAAATTCTATAAATTTTATGGTATTTTTTTGTCAATTTTTATAATTCAGAAGACATCTGTCACATTGGCTAATGTTTAGGGGGATTTTATGCAATTTACCATTTGGACTTTAGATCATCCTCCTCGCATATGTGCACCTAATTCACCAAATTGGTCATCTGCTTCAGTTGTATCATCTGTTAGTCTTACTGCATCCAGCTTACTTTTGAGGATCTCTATGGCATTGAGTACTAACTTTGAAGCCTTGATTGCTCCTGTGGATTCAACTGTAAATATGAAACTATCTGGTTTATCACTGATCTCTACAAGCCCATGCAAACCCATAGCGTCTGCTGTCTTGATTACTTCTTCATCAAACTGGTAAGCCTCATGATCACGCACTACAACCTAAGAATGAAATCATTAACTATATGATAAACTGCATCAATCTATGAAATGCATTCCAAAATATATATGCTTCGTGTGGTTATGTTAGACATTTTTCAATGAGATTATTGTGATAAGTTGTATCTATTCAATTTCTTTTTTGTACTTTTTATTTTTGAAATCCATTATGGAAAACCTGTTCCGAACATGGAATCATGGCCCAGACAACGAACGAGCAACAATATGCATATCATTGATTATCACTTTTCTATTTCTAAATGGCAAAAGATTCTTTCGTGCCCTTAACGTTTGAGGTCAGTTTCAGTTATACCCTTAATGTTTGTTTTGTGTCAATTATGCCCCCAATGTGAAACGTTGGTGTCAATTATACCTCAATTTTTTTTGGGCCAAAGTCCTATTTTGGTCCCTTAAGTTTGCTCAAAGTTCCGTTTTGGTCCCTCAAGTCTCCAACGAACTTTTCGACGAGATACATGGTGGCCCCGACGACTACGGAAACTCCTAATTCAAAGTTTTTTGACTTACTGAGTTCAATGATGGCCTTCATTTTTTTAACAAATGACCAGAAATATGATTTTCGGCGATTGTGTAATTTTTCGGCGACTTGCCCATCATTTTTTTTCGCAAAATGGAGGTCGTCATTAAACTCAGGAGGTAAAGAAACCTTGGATTAGGAGTTTTCATAGTTGTCGGGGCCGCCGTGTATCTCGCTGGAAAGTTTGCCAGAGACTTGAGGGACCAAAATAGGACTTTGGCCCAAAAAAATTGAAGTTAGAGTATAATTGACACCAACGTTTCACATTGGGGGCATAACTGACACAAAACAAACGTTAGGGGCATAACTGAAACTGACCCAAAATATTAGGGGCACGAAAGGGTCTTTCGCCTTTCTAAATAATAGGGAACAATGCATCAAATATATCTTAAAGACCAAAACTCATAGGAACGATCAGGCAAAAGCTTACATATGTTGAATTATTTATATAAAATAAACTCAATTGTGGATGGACACTTACCACAAATAAAATATGTAAATCTAATGTATCTATATTAAATTACTGATTTCTTTTAAAGTATTGTTTATGATTGTTATTTGATAGGCATAGGTCACGATTTTGTAAGGTAGTTGGGAAATAGAAGAGTATGTTAATAACATGATTGATTTTTGCACGTTGGTTTATTTTTCAATGCATTTTTCAAGTATCTTTTCTTACCTTCATCTTAAGCTATTCTTTCATCTTAAGCTATTCTTAATGCATTTTCAAAGTACAATACTATGAGCCCCGTTTAAAATTTCCAAGAGATGAAATTTTTGTCTCAAATTTTTCAGACAAACTCCTGTATCTTTTCAATTACTTTGCTCTCTGGAAAATCTTTTCCAAGTAGCCATATTTTGTTAACAAGTGTCATCAGCGGGTCAGAATATTGTTCAATGCTTTCTTTTTCTTTCATCTTTAGAGTTGCAAAATCCCTTTTGAGATTTAGAGCTTGTATTTTCCTCATTTTTTCATTGCCTTGATATAATTCATTGAGTTTATCCCAAGCTCCTTTAGCCATTTCACAAGTCATAATTCTTGTGAAAACTGTTTCTGAGACTGTTGAAAAAAAAATTATAGATAGAGCTCTCGGAGCTTTTGCTTCTTCTTCTTGATGAGGTTTTATCTGAGTGAGTGTTAAATTGTTTTCTGAGGCTGATAATTCTCTTTCACTTTGAATCCATTACCACAAGCCAAGACCTTTTAAGTGATGTTTCATCTTGAGTACCCATATTTGATAGATTTTACCATTGAAACTTAGAGGTGGCATGGTAGCTAAAGTGCTAGCCATTATTTGTACTCAATCTTACAAACTCTTAAGAACCTATATGACTCTAATACTACTGTTGGAGATTTTTAAAGGGGGTCATAATGTTATACTTTGAAAATGCATTGAGAATAGTTCACAAAAAAAAAATGCATTGAGAATATCTTAAGATTAAGGTGAAAGAAGATACTTGAAAAATACATTGAAGAATAAATCAGTGTACAAAAGCCCATCGCTTTTATAAAACAAATTGTTGTGAATATTTGTATTAATTAGGATATCAATTAGGGATTGATTGTAGCTGAATATTTATTCTCATTTATCTTGTTTCCTAGAATAGATTGAAAACTCTTGTATAAATACCCTATCTTTTTCATGAATAAGACACACAATTTCTCTCACTTATCATGGTATAAGAGCCTATTGTGATCCTCCACTAGTTTCTCTTTTCTTTCTAGCCATCATTTTCTTTTTCTCTCTTCCCACTACTGTGTTTCATTCCAGTAGGGCATTTTGAGGCTGTGTTTCATTCCAGCCATCAGTATTTAGGGTTTTGTACGGCTGTGTATCATTCCAGCCTTCACCTTCATTAGGGTTTTCTACTATCATCACTGCACCACGCTGAAACAGGTCTTTGTCGGGCTTTTCTTGGAACACGCACCCCACCACCGTCTTCAGAAGGTTACGACCGTCAAAACCCACCTTTCCCTGTCGCCGTCCGCCGTCGTACGCGCCCCCACGCGCCGCCCGACAGTTCGCCAGAAAGTTTACGCGCCGACGCGTGACGCTGTTTCCGGCACCAAATTCCGCCGATCTCGACGTCGCCGTGCTCGCCGGCCTCTTCTGGTCTCATTTCTGGAGTTTGTTTTCCAATATCTCATACTTGTGTTGGTCTCCTCTTTCTTAATGGCGTGTTCATCATCTGTGACTACCTCAATTGCCCACATTGGTAATGTAACTGCTTGCCTTACTCATTCTCCTGACATTGGTCCTTGGATTCTTGACTCGGGTGCCTCTGAACATATCTCTGGTAATAAACATTTGTTCACCCATATTTCTAATTCCTCTTCTCTTCCTTCCATTACTATAGCCAATGGTTGTAAAACTATTGCTACAGGAATTGGTCAAGCTCAAATTCTTCCTTCCTTATTTGTTGATTCTGTTCTTTATGTTCCAGAATCTCCCTTCAATCTTATCTCTGTTAGCAAATTAATTCGTTCTCACAATTGTTCTATTACCTTTGCTAATAATTGTGTTTCTATCCAGGATCGTAGTACGGGTCGGATGATTGGCATAGGCCGTGAATCAGAAGGATCGTACCATCTTTCACCTGTTACATCTCCAGTTGCATGCCCATCCAGTAGTTATCCGTCACTTCTTCACAATCGTCTAGGACATCCAAGCGTTTCTAAACTCCGCCAAATGGATGCCTCTCTTTCTACCTTCTCTTCCCTCCCGTGTGAGTCGTGTCAATTGGGTAAACACACACGTTCTTCCTTCTCTGGTAATCTCAATAGTCGATCCACCTCACCCTTTCAACTTGTTCACTCTAATGTTTGGGGTCCTAGTCGTGTGCCTTCTGTTTTTGGTTTTCAGTACTTCGTAACCTTTATTGATGATTAATCTCGTTGTACATGGTTGTATTTGATGAAATCTCGTTCTGAGGTTTTTGATATCTTCCAAAGTTTTTGTGCTGAAATCAAAACTCAGTTTAAAACTTCTGTTTCTATCTTGCGTTCTGATAATGCTAAGGAGTATTTTTCTACACCCTTTAAGACCTTTATGACCTCTCAGGGAATTCTACATCAGACATCTTGTCCTTATACCCCACAACAAAATGGGATAGCTGAACGTAAGAATCGTCACCTTATTGAAACAGCTCGCACTTTACTTATTCATAATAATGTCCCTACCAAATTTTGGAGTGACGCAGTTCTCACTGCATGTTACCTGATCAATCGCATGCCTTCATCAACTTTAAATGATCAAATCCCTCATTCCTTGTTGTTTCCTAATGATCCTCTTTATCATCTTCCTCCTCGTGTCTTTGGTTGTGTTTGTTTTGTGCATGATCTAACCCCAAGAAAAGATAAACTCACGGCCAAATCCATCAAGTGTATTTTTCTCGGCTATGCTCGACTCCAAAAGGGCTACCGATGTTATTGTCCAGCAACTCAACGGTGTTTCACCTCTCCTGATGTGACCTTCTTTGAGTCTACTCCATTCTTCGAGTCACCTGTGTCTTCTAGTCCTCCCGTGACTGAAGCCCTTCCTGTTCTCCCAGAACCTTCACTCCAGGAACCACCTAGTCCTCCTCTTCAGACATATCATCGCCGCCCGCGTCCCGACACCACAGGTCCTCCTTCTGACTCACAACCTTTGTCGGATCCACTCGCTGCTCCGATCCAACCTCCACCTGAAAGTCCTCCGATTGTCATTCATAAAGGTATTCGTTCCACTCATAATCCTCATCCTGTTTATAATTTCTTGAGCTATCATCGTTTGTCTACTCCATATTATGCCTTTGTGTCTTCTTTGAACTCTGTTTCTATTCCTAAGACTACAGATGAAGCTCTTGCACATCCTGGGTGGAGGCAAGCCATGCTTGATGAAATGTCTGCTTTACATTCCAATGGTACATGGGACTTGGTTTCTCTTCCTCCTGGAAAGTCTCCGGTTGGCTGTCGGTGGGTCTATGCAGTCAAAGTTGGTTCAGATGGAAAGGTTGAACGACTCAAAGCTCGTTTGGTAGCCAAGGGATACACCCAAATCTTTGGCTTGGACTATGGTGATACTTTCTCTCCAGTTGCAAAAATTGCTTCGGTTCGTGTCTTCTTATCAATTGCGGCTATCCGTCACTGGCCACTTTATCAGCTTGACATTAAGAATGCCTTCCTTCATGGTGAACTAGAAGAAGTCTATATGGAGCAACCACCTGGATTTGTTGCTCAGGGGGAGTATGGGAAAGTATGCCGACTTCGCCGCTCTGTTTACGGTCTCAAACAATCCCCAAGAGCTTGGTTTGGCCGATTCAGTTCTGTAATTCAAGATTTTGGGATGACTCGCAGTGAGGCGGATCACACAGTCTTCTTTCGCCATAGTACAAATGGAAAGTGCATTTACATGGTCGTATATGTGGATGACATTGTTATCACAGACGATGATGATGAAGGTATTGCCCAACTCAAACAACATCTGTGTAACCACTTCCAAACTAAAGATTTGGGAAAGCTCAAGCATTTTCTAGGAATTGAGGTTGCCCAATCAAGTACTGGTGTGGCCATTTCACAACGGAAGTATGCACTTGACTTGTTAGAAGAGGCTGGCATGATGAATTGCAAACCAATTGAAACTCCAATGGATCCGAATGTTAGACTCTATCCAGGACAGGGGGAGCTGATAAACAATCCTGAAAGATATCGAAGACTTGTGGGAAAATTGAATTATCTCACTATCACTCGTCCAGACATATCGTTTGCTATGAGTGTAGTCAGTCAGTTTCTACAATCACCATGTGATAGTCATTGGGATGCGGTTGTTCGGATTCTTCGCTACATTAAAGGAGCGCCAGGACAGGGATTATTATATGAAAATAGAGGAAACTCCCAAATTGTTGGCTTTTCAGATGCTGATTGGGCTGGTTCACCAGATGATAGGCAATCCACATCTGGATATTGCGTTTTAATTGGGGGTAACCTAGTCTCTTGGAAAAGTAAGAAACAAAATGTGGTTGCAAGGTCTAGTGAAGAAGCTGAGTATCGGGCTATGGCTTTAGCAACTTGTGAATTAGTATGGTTGAACAACTTCTTCAAGAGATGAAATTTGGAAACATACACAAAATGGAGCTGATATGTGATAACCAAGCAGCTATGCACATTGCCTCAAATCCAGTGTTTTATGAAAGGACCAAACACATTGAAATTGATTGTCACTTTATTAGAGAGAAGATTCAGTCCGGATGCCTTGCTACTCAGTTTGTTAATTCAAATGATCAGTTGGCAGATATTTATCACTAAATCTCTCAGAGGTCCTCGAATTAAATATCTATGTGGCAAGCTTGGTGCCTATGACATATATGCTCCAGCTTGAGGGGGAGTGTTGTGAATATTTGTATTAATTAGGATATCAATTAGGAATTGAATGTATAGCAATTAGGGATTGATTGTAGCTGAATATTTATTAATAGATTGAAAACTCTTGTATAAATACCCTATCTTTTTCATGAATAAGACACACAATTTCTCTCACTTATCACAAATTACATATAATACTAAAATGAAATAGATTATCACTCACTCCTATATTCAAGCATCCACTAGCACACACATCCTATGACTAAGTCAAAATAATAATAAAGAATTAAACTATAATCTGATGCACCAAGGGAGTTATGCGGAATTATAATAATTTCCATGCTTCAATAATAATAATTATGATAATTTCCTAACAGCTCCCCTTAAATTAAAATTTCTTTGCAAAGAAATTTTTTTTAATTGTAAAAATCTTTAACTTTTCATAATGATGCTCTACTCATCATTTTTTTATTGGAGCGCATCTCTCCATAATCATCAAATCTTGTGCACTTCTCACAGAAGATCCACTACTTCTTCTGTCTCTTGTGCAACATTTACTTGCTCTTCCTTTTTTATTCTGTAAATTTATGTAAATGTCCAAATCTTTTGCAATTGTAGCATTGAGGTTTTCTTGTGCCAACAATCTTCGTCTAACATGACCATGCTTCTTGTAGTGGTAGCACTTAGGAGTATTGCGTTTTCCTTTTGTAGCTTTAACAAAAGGAAGTCTTTCATTTTGAGTTTCTTTCATTCTCATAGCCCTACTTTGCTCTTATGGCTGCAATGCATTGACTAACTCTCAGATAATGTTAATTCATCAATATCTCTTGAATCATCAAGAGATGAAATTTTTGCCTCAATTTTTAAGCAAACTTATGAGTATATTTTTAACAACTTTTCTCTTTGGAAGATCCTCTCCAAGTAGCCGTATTTTGCTCACTAGTGTCATCAACCGGTTTGAATATTGTTGGATGCTTTCCTTTTCATTCATCTTCATTGTTGCAAAATCCCTTTTGAGATTCAGGGCTTGCATTTTCCTCATTCTTTCATTGCCTTGATATAATTAGGAATAATTAGCATTATTATTATTAATGTTAGTGATTCAAAAAAAATTTGAGAGCATGTGCCATTGAGCTCTTGATCGAGTCTTTGGGGGGGTGGAATTGATTTTATTTTGGTTATTGTATTTATTTAATGAAATTTCATATTTTTTATGTATGCCTATTTATAGGCTTCACTTCAATTAATTCAAGCAAACTTAATGAGAGCTCCTTTGTTTCAATAATAAAAAAAGTCCTATCAGAGCTTTAGAACGTGAGAATTTGTGAGGTTGAGTAGCACACCTCTCACATGTTGAGATGATGTGGCTACAAAGAATTATGCTAGTGGGAGGAATAAATTCTCACGAAGAAGATGGGATAGGAGCGACACAAGAAGTCGAAGAAGAAGATCTTTTGTGAGAAGCGCACAAGATTTGATAATTTTTTTGGAGAGATGGTGCTCCAATGGGTTAATGATGAGAGAGTGCATCATTAGAAAAACAATGAGAAAATGCATCATTATGAAAAGAAGAGAAGCTTTGAAGAAATTATCCATGAAAAAGTTGAAGATTTATGCAATTAAATTAAATTTTCTTGTGAAGAAATTTCAGTTTAAGGGAGGAATTGTTAGGAATAATTAACAATATTATTATTATTATTATTATTAATGTTAGTGATTCAAAAAAAATTGAGAGCATGTGTCGTTGAGCTCTTGACCGAGTCTTGGGGGGAATTGATTTTATTTTTATTATTGTATTTATTTGATTATGAGTTTGTTAGTAAGTAGTAGATTTTCGGGAGTTTTGAATGAAATTTCAGATTTTTTTTTTTGCACGCCTATTTATAGGCTTCATTTCATTTCAATAATTCAAGCAAAGTTTATGAGATCTTCTTTGTTTCAATAATAATAAAAAAATCCGATCAAGTAGTATCAGAGCTTTAGGTCCTGCGTGTTTGCTTGATAGGATTTTATTTATTATTGAAACAAAGAAGCTCTCATAAACTTTGCTTGAATTAATTGAAATGAAGTGAAGCCTATAAATATGCGTACATAAAAAATCTGAAATTTCATTCAAAACTCCTAAAAATCTACTACTTGCAAACAAACTCATAATTAAATAAATACAATAAACCAATATAAAATCAATTCCCCCCAAGACTAGGTCAAGAGCTCAACGGCACATGCTCTCAATTTTTTTTTGAATCACTAAATTAATAATAATAATAATGCTAATTATTCCTAACAATTCCTCCATTAAATTGAAATTTCTTCATAAGAAAATTTAGTTTAATTGTATAAATCTTTAACTTTTCCATGAATCATTTCTTCAAATATTTTCTTTCCATAATTATGCACTTTCTCATCATTTTTCTAATGATGCACTCTCTCGTCATTAACCCATTGGAGCACCATCTCTCCAAAAAAATCTTCAAATCTTGTGTGCTTTTCACAAAAGATCCACTTCTTCGACTTCTTGTGCTGCTCCTATCTCATCTTCTTCGTGAGAATTCATTCCTGCCACTAGCAGAATTCTTTGTAGCAATATCATCTCAACTTGTGAGAGGTGTGCTACTCAACCTCACAGATTCTCAGGACCTAAAACTCTGATACCAATGTTAGAATTTTTATTAAAAAAGGAGGAAGGGGGAGAACTCATAAAATATTTCAAAATTTCATACATAGCTCCTTAAAATCTACTACTTGCTAACAAACTCATAATTAAATAAACACAATATCCAAAATAAAATCAATTCCCCCCCAAGACTCGGTCAAGAGATCAACGGCACATGCTCTCAATTTTTTTTGAATCACTAACATTAATAATAACAACAACAACAACAACAACAACAACAACAACAACAACAACAACAACAACAACAACAACAACAACAACAACAACAACAACAATAATAATAATAATAATAATAATAATAATAATAATTATTCCTGACATGATGACACGGGTGAACAAAATATGGCTACTTGGAGAGGATCTTGTAGAGAGAAAAGTTGTAAAAATATTCATAAGTTTGCCTAAAAAATTTGAGGCAAAAATTTCATCTCTTGAAGATAAGACATTGATGAAATAAAATTATCTGAGTTAATCAATGCATTGAAAGCATAAGAGCACAGGAGGGCTATGAGAAGAGAAGAAAGTCAACAAGTAGATGAAAGACTTCTTTTTGTTAAAAGGTACAAAAAGAAAAGACAATATTCCTAAGTGCAGCCGCTGCAAGAAGCCTGGTCATATAGAAGAAGATTGTTGGCACAAAGGAAAACCCTCAATGCTACACTTGCAAAAGATTTGGACATTTACAAAAAAACTGTTGAATAAAAAAGGAAGAGCAAAGTAAACTTTGCACAAAATACTGAAGAAGTAGTGGATCTTCTGTGAAAAGTGCATAAGATTTGATGATTTTGGAGATAAATGTAGGCCAAAGTACATTTTTGGTTTCATATTTTTGCTTAGGTCTCAATTTCGTCTCGTATATTTTTTTGTTAAAAATTTGGTCTCATATCTTTGCCAAAAGTTCCACCGTTAGTTCCACAATGTGGAACTGTTTGCAAAGATATGAGATCGATTCTGTAACTTGACCAAAAGATATGAGACTAAATTTACAACTTGAGTAAAAGATAAGAGACTAAAAGTATAATAAAAAAAGATACGGGACCAAATTGAGACTTAAGCAAAGGATATAGGACCAAAAGTGTAACAAAAATAATACAGGACCAAATTGAGACCTAAGTAAAAGATATAGGACTCTTGACCATAAATTTATTTTGTTCCTCTATATGGGTTCATGGTTGATGGTAGAAGTATGGTCATTTTGACTCAGTCCGAGCAAGTCACAACCTCACTACCTCTCCTCCGCAAACTCCAATCAATCAACAAGTAAATGGTCATAGCTCTTAACTCATTCACAATTATATTTTAGATTCACTCCTATTTATTTAAATCTATCAAGAGAATGATAGGAGCTGGAAGAAAAAAAAAAAAAAGGGAACTAGGTAAATGCCATGAGAAATTTACAACCAACAAAAAAAGAGTTGATTGAAAGAAAACAATTTGGGTAAGGTACCTGCCTGTTTAGTGTCAGGATCGATTTCGAAGACATTGGTAGGACTACTTTCAATCCATTTGGTTTTCTGCTCAAGTGTCAATGTTTCCATTAACTCATTATTGATGTGAATGTCTGGCTCATACATAAAACAAACAGTGGCTGCTGGCGACCATTTTGCATGATCCTTGCCTATTCCCTTTCTAGCTATTGCCCTTAGCTTCAGTTCCTGTCCACGTCGCAGCTTAACTATCATAATTCCCCTGAAAACATACACTATCATATTTGATATTTTATACGTATTGAAATGATTTAATAGTATATTTTTTTTTTTTTTTTATGAATGTAAAAAGTTGGTGAAAAAAAAATTATTTTCAGATTACTGTGATTCTAAGTCAGAGTTCTGGACTATGTATAAAGGACAAATACACTATATACGTAATAGTTAAAGAATATAAGTGCGTATAAGTAAAGAATAGACTCTGGTCAAAAAAAAAAAGTAAAGAATTGACTGATTTAAGTATGACGGAGCATTGGGTGATTTTCCCTACCTAAACATAAAAAGAAAAAAAAAAAAAAGCTCAATAGATGGCAGGGAATACTTCACATCGATCAGTCAACAACACTAAACCAAACAAAAAACACCAAGAGCAAAATTTGAATTTTCCCAATTAAGAATTGAAATGCATAGTTAAGCATATTACAGAAAGAACAATAAGGCCTAAGCTGCCAAGCATATGATATATTCTTGTATATCATGTTTGACAAGGATGCATTATAGTAAGAAGGATGTGAGTAAAAATATAGAGTAAAATCATATTTTAGTTTTTAATATATTAGTATTTCTTCAATCTAGTTCCAAAAGAAAAAAAAAAAAGAAATCTTCAATCCCTCACAAATTAACTTTGTTATGATGTTATCAAACTCATTCTCTCATCTAATATTTAACTAAATTGATAATATATCATATATAATTAATTAAAAATATAACAATTTTTACTTAATAATGTAATACTTTAATTAACACTTAAAATAGAGTTTATGTAAATTAAAATGTCTCGCCTTTCACTAATATTTTACATCTTCTATTAGCATTGCGTAATCAATTTAGTTAAAACTTTGAAAGAGTAATTAAAAGATAAAAATATTAATTTTGTCCTCAAACTTTATCCTGAACCTTTTATCTAATGCACTAATTGTCAATTTTATCTTCAATCTTTTATTACAATTAATTTCGTCTCACTTTAGCCAAATATTAACGACACAATCTACGTGATCGAAACAAATGCAATATTTTGTTAACTTATTGACTAAAATGTAAAATATTAAAAAAAAAATTGACATGCAAAATTTAGGAATGAAATTAGGTTTTTGCCTAGCCAAGATTGATTGTAAAAATTCAAATAACGCTAATACATGAGAGGTGAATGGTATTTTAATCTAAAAATAATGTTAATGTATTGATGTTATATTGTTATTAGATCATTCAAAATACATAGGAAAAACGATTCATATTTTTTTTTCCATCAATGTCGAAGCAGAAATCAAAGCAGCAAGAACAGAGCAATATAATTCCAGAAATGAAAATGCATACCTAGACTCGTGCCTGGTGATAGAATCCGACGGATCCACTGAAACGGATTCGGAAAATTCGACGGGAACGACGGTGGGATCAGAGCTATATAAGTCCTTACTGGTAACATCTAGGGTTTGATCGGAGATGCATTTAGCCCTAAGATGAAACTCGACGGAGCAAAACACACACTGAGCGTCGCCGTCGCAGGCGTCGCAGTCACGCGCGAGGCGCATGGACATAGCGCCGTCGCTAGTGAGCGGAATGAGGCCGAGGCGGTGGGCGATGAACTCGTCGGTGAGGACGGAGGAATTGGCTTCGATCTCGACGAGATCGATGGCGACGGTGGGGACCTCGGCGATCATCACGCGCCTAAGCGCGTTGGCGATGCTGACGTCGGTGTCGCGAAGCTCGAATTTCATGAAGTCGTCTCTCATTTCGCGAATTCGCACTCGAGGCATGCGTGAGTACGAAACTCCCTCCATCGCTCACGCTATCTCTATCTCTCTCTCTCTAAATCTGCGATTCGCGGAACACACTGTATATGGACTGTGTACGTAGTAGTGGACGCGGCTTGCTTGTTAACGCCTTAACGGATTTTCCGAAAATTTAGAAGGCGCTTGGGGACATTTTGGTAATTCAGGGGTTTGAATTTTGGACTTGTTCTCTAGTTTTTTTTTTCCTCTCAAAAGAAATAAATTAGGTCAAATTTGATCTCTTCCTTTTTTTTTTTGTTAGGTTTAACTATCATTTTTTTTTATATATAAATTTGATTTTATATCTTTATAAAAATTTTATCCTTAATCATCTGGTGACGTGAATTACACTTTGGCCAATTAATTGTAGCTCATGCTTAGCTGATTTATCAAATTAATTCCTTATATATAAGTTAGTTTCAAATTGGTCCGGTATGTTTCATTTATTTAAATTGGTCTTATATATTTCTATAATTTTTCAAATTGATCTAAAAAATACTAAATATCATCATATTTATCTCGTTTTAAGTTCATATGTAATCATTTTTTTTTTAAATTTGATCGAGCTAATAATTGACCCAATTGTTTCTGCAATCGAGCTAAAAATTATGATTATCCCTTATTTTAATCTTGTGTTCAATTGTTAAAATATATAAATAAATTATTATTTGAAGTTATTGCGATCCAGATAATACAAATTTAAATAGTAAAACATACATTTGTTGAGACTCCTGATTTATTCACAAAAACACCAAAAAAAATGTTACATACTAGTACAAGAGCACTATTTATTACTTCACAAATTTCAACCTATGCACAACACAGACGCCCACAGAGATCAGAGCATAACTCTACAGCTTTCAGGGGAGCATACATTATTTCCTGCACCAATTTCACCATTTGACCAAATAATAAGAGCAACACAGAAAAATATAGAACACCATGAAATAAAGAAATGACAAAATCTAAGTAAAATTCTGAAGTATTTGATATTGGATTACGACCATTGAACTTTTTTTACAGCTCAACATTATGAAGAATCAAAAGGCACAAAAAATACCATACCATACAATTTGAAACCCAAGATTGGCCATTTCAAACTCCCTCTATTATCGGCTCAGAATACATCGTATTGGTGATGCCTCGGAACCAACCAACCGAAGGGGCAAGCAGTTAAGCATATATAGACCTTTAGGGACATTGTCGAGCTTTAAGGCTTCCACCAGAATGATTTCCTGAAGAATTTGGATTTGTTAGGCATATTTTACAATTACAGATGATAGGTCTTGTCCAAGCAACAAATGACAAAGTTGGTGTTTTTGTCTATATAAGAAAACCAAAAGACACAAATTACAACCTCTACTCAAACCATATATTTTTACTATAATCTACAATTATCTTTCAGGGTAAAGATAATCTTTCTAAAGGTCACAGTAACATCCTTGAACTATAGAATTAAAGCAAATACACTACAAAAGTGACTGTTAGTTAATCATCCTCCAACTTGGAATTTACAAGCACTTGGCGAAAACAAACAACCTGTGATGATCATGGTGACAAATATCACAAATGATAGCCAGTACCAAAATCATCACTTGAGTATACAACCCATCAATGCTTTCTATTTTATATGCCCATATCCAAAAAATTATATATGGAGCATTCTTTCAATTTAAAAAAAATGCTAATTTATGTACTTTGAAAAACAGAAAAAAAAAAAAAAAAAAAAAAAAAAAAAAAAAAAAAAAAAAAAAAAAAAAAAAGACCTCCGCGTTCAAGCCGTGTTCAAGCCATGTCCAAGCTGATAAAACTAATTAAAAAACAATACTGACACGCAGGGACTTATTTCGTATATGTCACACGTGTGTTGTACAACACATGTCAAACAATTGGACACGTTAGCCAAATGGAGTGTCCTTGCTTCATAGGATTAAACTCAACCTTGGGGACTACTAGTGCATACTGTTGTTTTCTTTTAATTAAGAAAAAAGGGTTGCGAACTTGGGATGATTAGTTGGTTAGTAGTGACAAACAAGTTACGGACGCAAAGCAAGAATTTGCATAACAAGACAAATAGTTTCTTACCCTGCTTTTAAGAAATACATAATGAGATAAATCCAAGTGATCATAAGCAGCGGCAGACAAGTAATCAACTCCTACAGTGCATCACAGGAAAGTGAATTAGGTGACAGTAACTTTCGCAAGAGAAGAAAACAGAAACATGACAACCCTCAATAGGAACAGCAGAGGCATTTCACTAAGTTTTTCTCCTACCATAAGACACAAGCATTCAAATGATACTATCATGATCAAGAAAGAAACGAAAATACCATTTAAACTCATGTATATATTGAGTTTTGACCAAATATTTGTCAGTCCCTCCATGACTTTATACCTGTACTCTATATGTGCAAAACTAGACATTGACTCCACTCATTCGATTCCGGAGAAAAGGATAGAAACCCTTGAGAAGATACAACCCAAATCTTGAAAGAGATTCGTATCTTACCTACAAGTTTGATGTCAGTGTTCTCCACTAGCCATTTTGCTCCGTCCTCCATGAACCCCACGAAGCTTGAGTCAAATTCCTTCTTAAACATAAGCCGCCTAACATTTTAATGACTTTTAGTTCACATATGACTTCTAATGAGCTAGTAAATATAACTAAAACTAAAGATGGCAAGATGAGATTCTATTTCTGTTCTTCAACGTTGCCATTGCTATATTTAAAACATATCAATGGGTTACTGGTGGAATTTATGAAATTCAAAAAATTATGGGTAAATTGCAATTTGGTACCCTGTGGTTAGGGGCGGTTCCCCTTTGGTACCCTGAAAGAAAAATTTTTGCATTGTGGTACCCCGTGGTTTGCTCCGTTAGCGATTTGGTACCCTGAGGTTTTTTTCTGTTAGGATTTAACGGCAAATGTTAGTTAAAATGTCAAAAATCTCCCAAAAAGTCTTCTCTTATGCGTTTAAGTCCTTTCTCTTTACTAAAAGGGATCAAAACATAAAGAATTAATTATAAAAGGGTCTTTAGAATTCTAATATTATAGATTTTTCTCCTTTTCATAAGATTTCTTTTGAATAGGTCCTGATTTAATTACACTTTAATCCCAAAAGTTTATGATCTTTATCAAAATAGTCCTTAGAACCTCAAAAGACAAATGAGCATCTATGATTTATCAAAAAATCCCTATATTCAACTACAATTTTCATTCAAGTACACTACAAACAAATCAAAACCCCCAAATTTTTCCAAAATCAAGCCCCACAAATCAAAAACCCTCTCAACAACAAAATCAACATCATCAACAACCAATTTCTTCATACCCTAAGGAATCAAAATTCAAAACTAAGGAATTCAATTTCTTCCTCAATTTTCCAAAATTTGGCATAATTGGTCCCTCAAAAGTTTTAATTTTTTTACATTAAGGTCATTTTTCTTATATAATAGGATCAAAACGTAAGAACAAAAAATAAATTAAGAGTATAATTGAATTTAAACAAAAACAATCCTAACTTGAGGAAATCCCCAATTAACATCATCACTTTCTTCTTCTTCTCTGTAGAAACTAGAATCAATCTTTCCTTCATCGGAAATCCGTCGTCGTTCGCCGGCGATTTCTCCGACGCATCCTCATCGGAATATTCCGCCGCTGTTGGCATCGAAGGGTTTTGGGCTCTCTGCAAGAAGATCCCTCATTTTCCGATTCCCATGTGTGTTCGGTTCTCTGCTTCCTCCCGAACCTGACGGATGGGTTGCGTGCTCGGAACGCCGAAGACGGACGGTGATGATGCGGGTGGCGCGAGGGATTCCGGCGCGAGGGATTCCTCCTCGTCCAGCGTGGCAGCAACAGCAAATCTGATGAGATCGAGATTCTTCCCCAAGCTTCCAAATAAGCGAAGCATGAGAGCCCCCAGAATGCGATGGACCACCACTCTCCACGCTCGTTTTGTTCACGCCGTCGAGCTTCTCGGCGGCCATGAAAGTCCGTCACTACTCTCTCTACGACTGCTGGTCGGCGCTCAAGTACGCCAACGACACTCGCATGGTCGGCGACGCCATGGCCTTCCTCGCCAACAACCTCATCGGCCTCACCAGCAACGCCCTGAGCATGGTGGCTGCTTACGACGGTAGGTTTAGAGGCGAGACTGAGAAGTTGAAGATGGATGGCCTTGACGGATGTGGCCGGCGGCAGTGGGTAAAGAAGAAGAAGAAGGGTTGTGATTGAAGAAGAAGGAAAAGAGTCGATTTGGGGTTTTTTTTAGGGCCAAAATTGTTTCAAGTCTTTATTTAGTTATTTTTTCTTACATTTTGGTCCAATTACAGAAAGAAAGGACCTTAATTAAAAAAAAAATAATTTGGGGCTTAAATGTAGAACTTTTTGAGAGGGTTTTTGATTTGTGGGGCTTATTTTGGAAAAATTTGGGGATTTTGATTTGTTTGTAGTGTACTTGAATGAAAATTGTAGTTGAATATAGGGATTTTTTGATAAATCATAGATGCTCATTTGTCTTTTGTGGTTCTAAGGACTATTTTGATAAAGATCATAAACTTTTGGGATTAAAGTGTAATTAAATCAGGACCTATTCAAAAGAAATCTTATGAAAAGGAGAAAAATCTATAATATTAGAATTCTAAAGACCCTTTTATAATTAATTCTTTATGTTTTGATCCCTTTTAGTAAAGGGAAAGGACTTAAACGCATAAGAGAAGACTTTTTGGGAGATTTTTGACATTTTAACTAACATTTGCCGTTAAATCCTAACAGAAAAAAACCTCAGGGTACCAAATCGCTAACGGAGCAAACCACGGGGTACCACAATGCAAAAATTTTTCTTTCAGGGTACCAAAGGGGAACCGCCCCTAACCACAGGGTATCAAATTGCAATTTACCCAAAAATTATATAACTAGGCACAATGGAGCTTTTAGAATTTTATACTTTATGAACGGCTTCAAAATATAAAAATCGCTTTTGTCTAATTAGTCTTCAAAACAAAACTAATTCAAAGCTGGTTTTGAAGGAATCAGTATTCATTTGTACCTCATACTTTTTCTTCTCTATTCTTCTTGGTCTTATTTGATTTCAATAGGTACTCTTACTGCTAGAACCAAAGATCAAATTATCTTGGCTCCCAGCTACTCTCTTCTTACTATTGATTTCTAGTCTAATTAAAATGTCAAACCAGTTTTTCAATTTCTCAAACTCTACATAGTGATTCATTTATGGATGGTACTTGGCCAATCTTATTACTAAGTATAACCTCTGCCTAACAACCCTTGATCCAACTCCTTTCTACTACCTTATTTATCAGGCAGACCACATGAGTAAAATGAAGAAAAATATATGATGTATAAGTTATCAGGAGACTTAAGGAGTACAAACTTGCACAAGTAATATACTCAATTCACTTTCTAGGCTAGACATATAAAACGAAAATAATGCTACAGCAGTAACAATGCATGCAATTTATAAAGTAACCTGTCAGTATTTAATGTTCTGAAGAGTACACGACGTACACCCTTGGGAATATCCAATGATTTCATAATTTCAGCTGCAAAAAACGGAAGCTTATGCAACCATTAAGGGAGATAAAATCCACAAGATCTTTGTTTTTTTTTTGTTTAATTTTCAAACGCATAAGAAACATTTTTAACAGAAACCAAAAATAGCAAAGGTCTTCAAAATGGGTTCTATAGGGAAAACATATGCCTATACTAATGTTTAGAGCATCACTGCTAAAATATGTATACTTTTGTAACAAAAAAAACATCTTGGTTATTGACCAGTTCAAAAAGTTTGAATTGTTGAAAGAAATTAACATTCACATCACAAAATGATCATTAATTTAAAGGCACTTGGGTACATACCAGTTATGTTTGTATCCCTTGGAACATCAACCAATAGGGCATAGCCTACAGACAGAAAAAAAAATTATCTATCAGCATCAAGGTCAGCATGGACAACCATGGTATTCCAAAAATAAAATGACAAAGAGAAAGGACAATTTTGAATCTTCTACTATACTACACAAAAAAATTTAATCTTATCAAATGGATAGGTAAAAGCTGCAAAAGAATCCAAAGCAGACGGTGGATAAAGATTCTGAAGTCTGACTATGAACAGACCAGGAAGAATCAGTCAATATAAAGAACAAGTAGAGAGAGGACCTGGTCTTTCCAAAACCAAAGAGCATAAATCTTAAAAATGAAACTAATATGGAGCGAAAACACAATGTTCTAGTTAATTTACAGATTTCAGAAACCCAAACATAAACTCAAAGCAATTTCTTACCAAAAGAAGTAGACCACAAAGTCTTAAAGCTAGAGTTTAACATACAATAGCAAGAGAAAATTGCTATTGCAAGTTTCGCACTTCGGCGAGCCAAATTGCATATTCTCTTTAATATATCATTCAATCAAACATGCAGCATCTTACACAAAATTAGCCATAGAGCTACAAGAGACAGAACCTAGCAAAATGCTTTTACAACTATTCACCTTGCAAACCTTTAATTACATACTAGCAACCAAACAGCTGCTTACTCTATTATCATTCCCTGGTTTTCCCTTTGCTTTGTCCTCCATTGACTACTGTTAGGACTTAGGATTAAAGTTAATGATATTTTACATTCCTCCAATATTATCCTTATATTCACCCCCATTTTTAACTATACTCTAAGTAGAGTAGAATAGAACCAAGTGGAACAGTGGACGTTACCATCTCCTTCATTGATGTTTCTGAGTTCATCTTATAACAAAACTACCCTAAAACTTCACTGACAGAACTTGCAGTTTAACACTTTTATTTTCATAGATTACCCGGTTACCCCTGCAAATACCACTCATGGCAAACTGAACAGGTAAGTACTTCACAGTTCACAGAGTAGACACTCAAACTAGCTAATCTCTCTTTCCTATTACTTAGCCTACCAATCTTCCTGAAAAAAAAAAAAAGGCCAAAGTGCACTTTTGGTCTTATAACTTTTGCTTAGGTCTCAATTTGGTCCCAAACTTTTTTGTTGCACTTTTGGTGCTATATCTTTTCCTCAGGTTGCAGAATTGGTCACGTGCTGCACTTTTGATCCCATATCTTTGGGTCAAGTTGCAGAATTGGTTCCATATCTTTTGGTCAAGTTATAAAATTAGTCTCATATCTTTGTGTCAGGTACAAAATTAGTTTAGTATCTTTGGATCAGGTGGGACTGACGGTGAAACTTTTTGCAAAGATACGAGACTAATTCTGCAACTTAACCGAAAGATATGAGATTTAAAGTGATAAGGGATCAAATCTGCAACCTGATCAAAAGATATGAGATTAAAAGTGTAACAAAAAAGTTAAGAGACTAAATTGAGACCTTAGCAAAAGTTATGAAACAAAAGTGCAATTTAACCCCAAAAAAAAGGTCAAAGTGCAAATTTGGACCCATATCTTTTGCTGAGTTCCTAATTTGGTCCCATGTTATTTTTGGTCTCACATCTTCTAGTCAAGTTGCATAATTGATCTTATATCTTTGCAAAAAGATCAACCATTAGTTGATCATTGTGCATAGATATGGGACCACTTCTGCACGTGATTCAAAGATATAGGACCAATTGTATAATTGACCCAAAGATATGAAACTGAACATCCAACCAAAAAAGATATGGGACCAAATTGAGAACCGACCCAAATATATGGGACCAAAAGTGGCAACAAAAAAAATATGAGACCAAATTGGGAACTCAGCAAAAGATATAGGACCAAATTTACAGCAAGAAAATAAACCCAAGTAGATACGGAGGGCAAAAAAACCATAATCATAGCCATTCATTCATTCATACCATTAAGGAGTTCTAAATCGAGCGTAGTGACATCAAACCCAGCATCGAAGTAGTTATCATAGAAGTGTCCCGGCGCGTCGACATGCGTACCGGAGTGAGCGCCGAGTTTAAAAGCTGAGCCGTTGTAGAGCGACCCATTTTTCATGCTCGATTCAAGCCACAGGAAGTGTCGACCAAGGCCATCGTCAGAATCAGCAACTGGCAAGTCGGGGCTGTAATTGTGGGTGATATCGTAGATTCGGCCATTACCGTAGACTTCTCGACGGGGAGGAATAAGATCGGTGTCGCCGCCGTACACGGCGGAGAAGTCAACGGATTCGGTGCCGGGGATGGAGGGATAAGCCGTAGAAGCAGTGGCGGAGGTAGCCAGGAAGTGGAGAGAGATTGTCAAGGCGCAGAGAAACGAAGGTAGAGATAGAGAATCCATGGCACTCAGTGTTTAAGGGATATAACAGTTTTTCACACTCAGTGTTTGAACTTTGAAGTTTCTCACTCTGCAATTTGCAAAACGAAGAAATATGTAATGACTTATGGAATAAAGAAGAAGAAGGAGAAAAAAATCTCAACTGAAAATGCCATTTTGATTTGCAATATAAGGTCACGAAAGAGTTTTGAATAAATTCAAATAAGATCAAAAACTTATTTTGGTCCCTAATGTTTACCCGAAGTTTCAGTTTGATCTCTAACTAAGTAGCTATTGAATATGGTCATGTCTTTCTTTTTTTTAACTTGGATATGATTAAATCGGAGCTACGGTTTAAATTTAATGAGTTCTTTCTTTGTCTAGTTGAAATCATCGGCAAACAAGGTCGAATCGAACATGAAATGGAACTTGAAAATGAGTCACTCGTTTCATGAATTTGGTCATATATCTCTTGTTTCAATTTTGAATGCAATGGAATCATAGCTATCATAGTTATAAGTTACTCTTGACGAGTTCTTTCTTTGTCCAGTTGAGACCGTTGACAAACGAGGTCAAATAGTACTCTAAAAGTTAATTTCAGAGTATTATTTGATCTCGTTTGTCAATAGCCCCAACTAAATAAAGAAAGATATGACTAAATTCATAAAACAAGTGACCCATTTTCGCACTCGATTTCATATCCTATTTGATATCGTTTGCTAATAACTCCAATTAAAAAAAATAAAGAATTCATCAAATTTAACACGTAGTTTTGATTTAGGGTCTGAAACAATAGAGATATCATCATATTCAATAGTCATTGATCAATGAATAATGATGAACTTTTTCAAAAATATTAAGGACTAATATGAAACTAAAAAAATTTTAAGGACCAAAATGAAACTTTGAGTAAACGTTAGGGACCAAAATAGGTTTTTGACCAATCAAAATAAAATAAAAATCCAACACCGAACAGCTTCTCTAATTGCAGGACACCGGCATCGGTATCTTTGGATTAATTTTTTTTTTTTTGGTAAAAGGTATCTTTGGATTACGATTAGAAGGGATAAGGGATTTGAACCCAAAAGGAAGAAAAAAGAATATTGGAAAACCAAGGTGCCTTGTCGGTTGTTGTGTTGAATAGTCAAAGTACCTAGGTCCTCATTGATTTTGGACAAGGATAAACAAGATTCTACTTAGGTTATCTTTGGGAGTTTTAGCGAGGATGGAGAGGAGAGGACATTAATGGACACTAATAGGGTGGAGAGGAGAGGATATTAATGGACTAAGTAGATATGTTGTATGGGAGTTTTTAATGAGGAAATGAATGGACACTTGTTAATCTTGTTTGGAAGTTGTTTTTGGTTAGTATAATGGAATGGAATAGAGTGAACACATGTTATTTTTTGTTAGTATAAAGATATAATTGTCATTAAAAAATTATAAAACTGTCTACTCCTTCCTTGGTACCCCAATTTGGGGTGCCAACAAAAATTGAATTTTGGGGTGCCAAATGTCCCTCCTTATCCACTCCATTCCCCCCTAAAAAGAACTGTCAAACATAATTTTTATATCTTTTATCCCTTCCTGTCCTCTCCATTCCCCCTTAACACCTCATCCAAAGATACCCTTAGATTCCTAGAGTACTAAGATTGGTTATAGACTTTTTATAGTTTAGCATAGGAATAGAAGTAAAAACAAGAATATGATAGATAGGATGTTTTCACTTAATGCGGATACGTCGTTAATTTATTGATTACCACCTGTGTGATTGCGAAGAAGAAGCCACTATCCTCCTCCTCCACACTGTGTTAGGATTTTTGGGAGGAAGAAACATGGAAGCTCTCATAAATTTTTTTTCTTTTCTTTTTTCTCATGAACTTTTCTTGATTCATAGCTCCATTAATTCAAATAAAAGAGGGGCCTATAAATAGGCTTACAATACCAACCGAAAAGGAGAAATTCTCTCACAAAGCTGATAGCTACTACCAAACTCAATAAAATAAATAATTTAAACAAATTAATCCCTAATACTAGGTCAAACTCAGAAAAAGCTCAACAACTCTTTTTCAAATTCTGAATTTTATTTACTTCACTAATATTAATAATCTTAATTTATTCCTAAATCCTAACATTTCCTCCCTTAAACTGAAATTTCTTCACAACAAAATTCAGTTTAATTCATAAATCTTCAAGTTTTTCCTGGATCATTTGTTCGAAGCTTCAATGATGCACTTTGTCATCATTAACCTATTTGGAGCACCATCTCTCCAAAAACATCAAATTTTGTAAGCTTCTCACAGAAGATCCACTTCTTCTACTCTCCTTTCTTGTGCACCGTTTGCTTGCTCATCTTCTTCGAGCCAATTCTTTCACCGAGCTCTCGCAATTATTCAACACAAATATCAAATCTCTAAAATAATGGCGAGGATTCGATCCTCCCACTAGCAAAATTCTTTGTAGCAACACCATCTCAATATTTGAGAGATGTACTACTCTACCCTACCTCACAAGCTCTCAGAATCTAAAGCTCTGATACCACAGTTAGGATTTTTGGGAGGAAGAAACATGGAAGCTCTCATAAATTTTTTTTCTTTTCTTTTTTCTCATGAACTTTTCTTGATTCATAGCTCCATTAATTCAAATAAAAGAGGGGCCTATAAATAGGCTTACAATACCAACCGAAAAGGAGAAATTCTCTCACAAAGCTGATAGCTACTACCAAACTCAATAAAATAAATAATTTAAACAAATTAATTCCTAATACTAGGTCAAACTCAGAAAAAGCTCAACAACTCTTTTTCAAATTCTGAATTTTATTTACTTCACTAATATTAATAATCTTAATTTATTCCTAAATCCTAACACACTGCACTCAAAAGGAATTTGTTTCCGAAATGGATAAGTTCAATCTTAGAGGTCTAGAATAAAAACAAAAGAACCCAAGAAAATAATAAAGAAACAGAATCAAAGTAAACGATAATATAATCATAACAAATAATGGAAACTGTACAATAGTTTCTAAACAAGTAGTTTTCAACATGATTATATGACCACATTCTAGAGAGTGAAATTTTAGACTTATAAGAACAAATTGATATTGCAACAAAGAAAGATAAATAATTGGATTGTATAACTTATTCAAACACTATCAAATATCAACACTTATTTTGAATACGTCTCATCGTCTTATATCCGACACTCCTAGGACACTAACACATCACGTATTCATAAATTTTAGAGCATAAAATGGATTTTTGGTGATTTTAACATAACAAATAATAGAAAATAATAACATAAATTACATATATTATGAATAGATATTATAATTTTTAAAGTTTTTATTAAAATTTATAGATTTTTAATTATTTATGTATATAAATATATGTCGTATCGTGTCATGTAATTTTAAGAATTTAGCGTGTCGATGTGTTCGTATCCCGTATCAGTGTCAGTGTTTATGTTTTATAGTCAAATATAAGGGATTAAAATTGCATTTTGACATTGTTTTAATTATCAAACAAATCCTAATTTTAAAAAATAACTATAAATATGTATACTTCTATACTATTCTTTTTTTTGGCCAGATTCTAAGATACTTTATATAAAGCTTTATATAAATTTCCTTATATATAGTTTTTCATGAGTATGTTTGAACAAGAGATTAAAGAGAAAAATGAAGAGGGAGAGAAAGAGAATTAAGACCTCTTCTCCTTATCTGAAAAGTTGAGAAGTGAAGAAAAGAAAATGAGAAATTAATTTTTAAATTCTTATTCATAAATTCTAAACACTTTAAATTAAAATATTTTGAAAGAAATAGTAATTACCAAACAAGAAAAAAAGAGTATATATAAGGCCTTAACCTCCCCTTTTTCTTCTCCTTTTCCTTCAATCTCTTTAATTCTCATCTTTTTGTTATTGCCAAACAATCTATATGTTTGTTGTAAGATTTTTTCAATTACAAGTATTAATTACATTTTCTTTTTAACGATTAGTTATGTAAAAAATTGTATTTGATATTGTCTTTTTATTATGATTGGTCATGTAAAACAAATTTACCATATGTTTTTTTTTCATTTAATGGCAAAAGTACGGTTGGTACCCTCAACATATGAGGTTGTTTTCAGTTATAGCCTCAACGTTTTTTTTTGTCAATTATACCCCCAACGTTTCACAATTGAATCAATTATACTACAACCTGACATTTTTTTTTAAGGTTCTTAAGTTTTCATTATTTATCAATCCTCCATTCTCTCAAGATTTTTCTTTCACACGAGTCTCTAACTAATTACAGAACAATTCAGAATGTTAGTCATCTTTAACTAACTGGTCCCAACAATTGAGAAACCCAAAAAATTTCTCCCCTATGTTTTTCACAGTTCCGACAACCACACATGCTCGCCGATGTGCCTCGAATACAGAGAAATCGAGCAAAAATAATAATAGCTCTAGCTCCTGGTGTTAACACACAATCTCCGATAATGTTTCCGATCGTCGAAATTGAGAAGTAAAGTAACTTCAAAACCCCTTTGAAGAGAGAGGCAAAATAAAGAAGATGAGTGAGAAAGACGGTTGTAAGAGAAGGTAGAAAAAGGATGAGAACGATGTAATTTCAGGGAGACCAAGAAGCTGAGGACAACGACAAGAAGGACCATGTCGATGGAAACGAGGACAGAGTGGAAAATAATGATGAAGTGTGATGGTGATGTTTTAGGGTAAGAGAAGGAGAGTTGTTAATGGCTTCAAAGGACTTGTTTGGGGTACAATTAACTCAAATTTGAAAAATTTGGGGTACAGTTGACAAAAAAAAATATTTGGGGTATAACTGAAAATGACCCTATACATTGGGAGTACCAACAATACTTTGCTTTCACTTAATTAAAAAACCTTATAATAATTATATAAAAACGGTATATAAGCCTTATTCAATAAAATATAAATATTAATATTAATATATTTATAATGACAATTTCTACTATCTAAGAAGTTTTGAATTTAAAACATTTTATCTTAAAAGAGGATTTCTGTTCCCTGTCCTCTTCGTTTTGCTTTTCGCTGTATCTGGGATATTAAAGAGAATTGACACACATTTTATTTACAAATCTCATGGAGTAAGGTTCCTTTGATTGAGATCGATGGATTCTTTATGGAGTTATGATAAGGTAAATTAAGATAATTTGTTGAGATTCTTTTACAATATAATGTTCGATCTTCTCCTTCATTCAACATATATCAGATTTATCTTTTAAATTAGAATAGTTTATAATTGTTTTTGGATCTTTTCCTCCATTCAACTCAAATTGTTGTTCTCCTCCTGACTATAGTTTTCATCTAAACAAGTAGTTTTCAACGTGATTAGGGAAGATAAATAAGACATTATGGATAACATGACAGATTTCATGGATCATGATGATAAGAAACATAGAATCAGAAGAGAAGGAAGTGGAAGAGGATTGAGATATCCTCATTATTTGGAAAGTTGAGAATTATTCTTCATTCTCTTCCCCCCAAAAAAAAAAAAGATTTGGGACTAAATTGAAAATTAATATAAAATTTGAGGACTAAAATGATGTTCCTCCTTAAAAATAAAAAATATAAAAATAGACGACCCTCACTTCCACCACTTTTCTTTTTGGTCCAAAACCGCCCAATTCTTCTTCATATTCTCAGTCTGTCTAATAAAAACACAAACTCTCATGGCTACGTTTTCGATTGGAGCTCACTTGACGCCATCCCAACATTTGCGAAATCTCGCAGTTCAATCTCCACTTTATTTTGGCCTTCGCGCTGTGGAAATCGAATCTTCACTATCATATCGGTCCTTGTTTGGTTCTTCTTCTATTAGACTACCTCCGAGATTTCTTCGTGATACTGTATTGGCAAGGGCAGAAGATAAGGCTAAAAGCCCTTCTTCTTCTTCTTTTCAGTCACCGCAAGCTCAAAAAAGTTCTGAGAATCATTTTCAGGTTCTTCTTCATAACATAGTGCTCAGTTTATTATTACCCATTTGATGGTTTTTAATAATGGTTTGTGAATTCTGATATATCATGTTGGTTGGTTAGATATGTGCTGTGGATAGTGGAATTTGGAATCCGGACTTGACTAGAATACTGAAAACTTGATAGGTCCTGTTTTCTTCTGAAATTAGTTGATTTCATATTTGGGTTAAGATTTTGGAGCAACTCAGCTTCCTCCTAGGAAGCATGGACACTGACACGGATACGGGACACGATACGGACACGGACACAGCGACACGCTAAACTTTTGAAATTACGCGACACGACACGGCATATATTTATATATAAAAATAATTAAATATTCATAATTTTTAATGAAAAATTTGAAAATTACAATTTTTATTCATAATATATGTTATATCTATTATTATTTTATTTTGTCTGTCATGTTAAAGTTATAAAAAATTGATTTATATTCTAAAATTTATAAATATGTGTCGTGTCGGTGTCGTACGGGTGTCGGATACTGACACGTGTCTGACACGGCGACACGCTCTCAAAATGAAGTGTCCATGCTTCCTAGGCTTCCTCACTTCAAATGTCTATTGCGTTGACTTTTCACCATTGAAACTCAAGATATGTAATATTGTGATTAAATTGATGATTTTGTCCTTCAAAGCTGATAAATTTCTCAATTTAGTCCCTGAAAGATGGAAATTATAAAATTTAATCCCCAAAATGTGCAATTACAATCATTTGGTTATTTTGTTAAGATGTTATTTCAAATTTAAAGGTTCATATAATTTTTTAACATCAATTGTTATGTATAAATGTCAACAAAATGTAGAACCACATTAAATTTTTCATTAGATAAAATGACTAAATTGATTGTAATTGTATTTTTCGGGGACTAATTCTTATGATGTTATCTTTCAGAGACTAAATTGAGAAATTTTCCATCTTCCAGGGACCAATTAATTTACTCTAATATTGTAAGAATAGTCACTGAAGTGTTTACCATTAACTTCTCCAGTAAAAAATGGCCTAAGGTTGAACTTTTCGAAAGATCTAAATGCTGGGACCATCAATAATCTTATGTTTTAATTGAAAAATCTGTTGGCAAAAAACTCAAGATTGTACTAAAGATTCTCCAGTCTTGTAATGGGTTACTTTCCATGATTCAGTTTCACTGCTGCCGGCCTCATGGAAAAAAGTGCACATTAGTATTGATGTAAAATTTCCAGCGTTTGCCTCTTGTATGCTAATGATCACACTGCACATAGCATTACTTTGAGAGTGTTATCCACGTATCAGGACTTGAAGCATGAACCCGAAACTTGCGATCCCTTATGCTCTCTTGATGAAACTAGCTCACAAGAATTCGAAGTTGCAAACCAGTCCAAGACTGATTTGCTTAAAGCTCTCGCAATATTTGCAGCAGCCGCAACTGGAACAGCAGCAATTAACCATTCTTGGGTAGCAGCTAATCAGGTCTATTGATGCCCTCTAACTTGACTTCTGCATTGATAAATCAAGGCTAAAATGCACAACCCTCCCTGAAAAAATCTCTGGATTTCAAAAAGTGACGAAAGACTCCCCTGAACTTTTGATTTTGTTCAAATAACCATTCTTGGTTATTTGTTGTATTTTACATTGATTCAAACTTAAAATTAATTATTATTGTAATTAATAGTAGCAAATTAAAAAAAAAAATGTTTCCAATGAAATTTGTAACAAATGGGGTAATTTGCACAAATTAAAAAAATTCAGAGATCTTTTGTCACTTTTGAAAGTTCAAAGGGTTTTTTGCATAGTGACTAAAGTACAGGAGGTTTTGTGCATTTTAGCCATAAATAAGTAGATGCATATCAGGAACTAAATGTGTCCTACTCTAACTTTTGTTAGTTTACCTGGGCTCATTATACAGGATCTTGCTATGGCATTACTATTTGGTATAGGGTATGCAGGCATTATATTTGAAGAATCTCTAGCCTTCAATAAAAGTGGAGTAGGACTATTGATGGCCGTAAGCTTATGGGTGATCCGGAGTATTGGGGTATGGTCCATCATTTATGTTTCAAGATTATCAAGTGAATTCTTGATTACTCTGAAATTTGATAGATCTCTAACCTGCCCAGATAGTATATCCATAATTCAGTTCTTATTATCCTCTAATTGATTAGATTTTTACACTACCTGTTTTACCTGTTGACTTGTCTATAGGCTCCTTCAACTGATATAGCTGTTTCAGAGCTAACACGCGCATCTGCAGAAGTTAGTGAGATAGTGTTTTTCTTGCTTGGTGCAATGACCATTGTTGAGATAGTTGATGCTCATCAAGGATTTAAGCTGGTTACTGACAATATAACGACTAGAAAGCCTCGCCTTCTCCTTTGGGTGGTGAGTGCTCTAATCTGCATAATTGTTCATACTTATAATATACATTTTAGTATATATTTTCAGCGTTAGACTTTATCCTGGAATTTTGACTCGTAGAAATCTTAAATGTTCTTGAACTTAGCCAAATGATTAAATGATGTAGGCAAAAGAAAGGCTATGCATCAATGACAATGATTATTCCACATCTTGATACTCACGGAGTTTAATAGTCTAGAGAAATAAATGCTTTTATACTAACTAAACAACAGAAATAAACTTTATGTAATAGAGATGACTGATATACTTGTCTTATATGAAAACGTTCCTAATAATAATTATTTTTATTTTTTCTATACTAATTCTAAATGTTAGTAGTTTGTATTACTAATTTATTCTAAATATCTTTGTTACTCTTTCTCAATAATCAAAACTTGACATGTTGAGTGTTAAATTTGCAGATAGGTTTTGTGACATTTTTCCTCAGTTCAGTTCTTGACAACCTGACATCTACCATAGTCATGATTTCTCTGTTGCGCAAACTAGTACCTCCATCAGAGTATCGAAAGTATGCACGTTCATGCTGACAGTTGTGTGATTCTTACTTTTACAGATGAAAATTACTTTCACTGTACTTCCTTTTCATGCATGTATAATAAATATGGGTGGCTTTACTAAAGTACCACAACATAAAATGAATGAGACCGTTCATGGTTTTATGCATTAACCATAGTTTTGGTCATTGGATCTCAAATAAAGCTTAAAATATCTCCCGCCCATCTTTAGCCTTTTTTTTTACCATGAGGCCTTAATTTATTCATTCATGTGAAAGAAAGAATCTTTACTACGGCCAATTGAGGGATCGTGAGAAATTTTCTTGCCACAAAGGATTTGTGGTTTGTAATTTTCGGGTCATGCTTTTATAGAAGGAAGCATTTCAATGAGTTTCTTGCTAATTTCCTCCTTCTCCAATATGTCAGGCTATCTAGACGTGTTACTGACATAGATACTGTTGACAGGATTCTTGGAGCCGTTGTTGTTATAGCTGCAAATGCTGGTGGTGCTTGGTCTCCTATTGGTGATGTTACTACTACTATGCTGTGGATACATGGTCAAATATCTACATTGCAAACAATGAAGGTTGTCTCCTGGAAATTTGTTCCGTTGTTACATGTTAGTTTGGATCATGTCATAATGACCTGAAAATCAGTTATGCCAATACTGAAATTTTGGACTAGTGACTAAAAGTTCATACTCAGTTGACTCTAGTGCTGGTTTCCTTTGTCAAAGTCTTCCGCTTTTATATACTGTATAATACTGAGTCTGAGGGAGTCTTGGCATTCATGTCAATTATGCTCAACAGATTATCCATAATTACATTTTCTTTGCTGTCAGGGTTTGTTCATACCTTCGGCTATTTCGCTAGCTGTCCCTCTGGCTCTTATGTCCTTGACAAGGTACTCTTCCAGCAAAAGTATTCCAGGGAATTTGATTTGAATATGGAGATTTAGCTTAACAAAACAAGCTAAAATGTTTAAAATCCCCATGAACTTTCATTACTGTCCCAAAATTTTGAAAAGTGACAAAAGACCTCAATTTTTGGTTTTGTACAATTTTTGTTAAAATTTTCATTGAAAAAAATCAAGAAACTTTTTATTTCTTAACTACTATTAATTACGAAAACTGTTTATTTTAAATTTAGATCAATGTAAAATGCAACAACTATAAAATTATTTTTTAAAAAAATGATTTTTTGAATGAAAATCTTAACAAAATAGGTCTTTTACACAAAATCAAAAGTTTAGGGGGTCTTTCATCAGTTTTCAAATATCGGGGAGTCGTTTGCACTATCGGAGTTGTTTACACAATGACTAAAGTTCATGGACGTTTTGGTGCATTTAGGCCATTTTAATAGGAGCTTTTCTTCTTCTTTTCAGTGAAGTTAATGGCCAGGGACGAGATGCTCCCGATGTCTCAGCATCCGAACAGATGGCTCCTCGAGGGAAGCTTGTTTTCTCCGTGGGTATAGGAGCTTTGATTTTTGTGCCTGTGTTTAAGGCCCTCACAGGTTTGCCTCCTTACATGGGGATTTTGCTTGGACTCGGTGTGCTATGGATCCTCACTGATGCAATTCATTATGGGGAATCTGAAAGGCAGAAGCTAAAAGTACCACAAGCCTTGTCAAGAATAGACACTCAAGGAGCACTGTTTTTCCTCGGAATTCTATTATCTGTTAGCAGGTGAGTAGGCAAATAAAGTTCTAAATTATGCTTAAATAAACTTAAGACAACACCTATTTGTTAATCAACTTGACCATGAAAGAAACACCATCAAGAATTGCATTTAATTCCCCTATTAGGTGGAAGGATGTACTCTTTCTGTTATGATAATGAATTCTGAAAGAACTTTTCGCCTTTATTTTTTGGCAATTCCTTACAATAGTATGATCACAGTTGCAACCGCTGGAGTGTGTTTTTCTCTGGACTGTTGGCTTTAATAAACCTTTCTAAAAGGTTATATTTATGGGCTATCAATTTGAATGAGGTTTCAGGGACAGAAGCAACTTTCGAAGTTACTTTTATTTTAAGAGCGAACTATCAATGTAATCCGTGAATTATTTAGGCGCTGTTATTTTAGTCCTTGGATTTTTTTAAATGATTGATTTAGTCCCTGAAAATTCATGACTGATTGTAATTTAGTCTCTCTGGTGACTGAGCTGTATAGTGATTGATGTTCATGGAGGACTAACTTGCAACAAGTCATGGATGTTCAATGATTAAATTAAACATTTCCATATATCAGAGACTAAAATAATAGTGACTATAATTTGAAGACCATAATGTTAGTTTACTTTTTTAACTTTGTTCCCTATAAAGTTATTAAAATACTGTTCTGCTACTTCTGTCCAATGTAGGAAACTTTTCTTTGAACACTACTCAAAGTTTTAACATATAGCCAAGTATTTACTCTGTCCTTTTGCTTTAAGATAGATTTTTCCAAATTTAAGAAAGTCTGCTGCATATACTTGTTAGCTTTATGAGATGAGAGACATGACCTCTTTCCATCACTATTAAAGTATCATTAAGATAACTGCTAAAGTAAACCTGAACCTTCTCAATATTTTGAGTGGATTGAGGTTATATATTCTTCCCATGTTGTGTCAACTTGCTGTACTGAATCAATTTATTCTATTGTTCTTTAGCCTGGAGGCAGCAGGGGTTCTTCGGGAAATAGCGAACTACCTTGATGCTCATATTCCAAATCCTGAACTGATTGCAAGTGCTGTTGGAGTGATATCGGCAATAATAGACAATGTTCCATTAGTTGCTGCAACAATGGCAATGTATGATCTCTCCTCTTTTCCTCAGGATTCAGAGTTTTGGCAGATGGTCGTATTCTGTGCTGGTACCGGCGGATCCATGTTAATTATTGGCTCGGCTGCCGGAGTAGCATTCATGGGGATGGAAAAGGTGAACTTCTTTTGGTACTTACGGAAGGTATGTGCCATTTTGCATAATGCAAACATAAGTTTAATTGAAAAACTTATCCCAAAAGATTAACTTATCTGGTAGGCAACCACTTAGAATTTTTAGTCACATATCTTTGGTGGATTTCCTGATGTAAGAATCACAATTGGAAATGATAGTTCTTTCTGTCCTTTTGACATCCCTACACTTAATATGAAATCTTGATGTAATGATCGGTTTGTCTATATATATATATATATATTAACATAAGCCCTTCATCTCTTTTGTGCAGATTAGTGGCTTTGCTTTTGCAGGTTATGCTGCTGGTATTGCTGCCTATTTAGCAGCTCAAAACCTCCAAATCTCATTGCCCACAACTCTAGCTGAAGTTCCTTTCCTTTCATAGGGTTCTTCATCATTCCCATTATATCAGATAACAAATTTGTTCTTAAACTGCTGTATTCCAAATTAACTCCCAGAGGTCTTTTGTTATAGATACCAATCAAGTCTCGACTAATCTAAACTTGACTTATCTTGTAAACTAATTATTGTGGAAAAATCTTTCAATTGAGATAATAATTGCATTAAGTTAAGAAAATCTTGAACTCCAGACCTTGATTAAGGATATAAGACGTTTATAATAACTAATTGGAAAATTTTGCTGTGATTAATCTTTTTTCTTTTTAGCCTTAACAGTACATAATCACAATCAGTTCTGTTGTGAATGTTTATTTTATATCAATTTTGTCTTATGCCTTATGTCTAAATTAACAAAATGATTCTCAATTATTACATTATTTTGAGATGAATTACAAATGATTACACGGGTAACCACCTCAATAATAATCTTTTTTATGTTTTGTATAAAAAAAATAATTATTATATGGTAAAATTTTGTTGATGAAAAATGAAATTGACTTGTAGCAAGATTTACTTTGAGTGATATTATCTACGAATTTGTTGCAACACACCCACCATAGCAAGTAGTGAAGACCAATTGAGTATTTCCATTTACCAATGTACAGTTTAGAAATAAGAAGCCAATAAAAATTTAAGTTTATTTAACCCTTGCAGCCTCGCTTTTAGGACACCAAAGAAAGCAATAAATGGTATTGAAAATATCGTGAGAAATAATAGTCAGTTTATGAATGAGTATTATTTTTCCCTTTAGTTTATCTCTTTACGCTTTAAGTACCTTTATTTTTATGTTATTTTTCTTTTCTACTTCATATTTGTTTTATTTGTTTAATTTTGTAATAATGTTATTTTCAAAAAACAATAAAATAACAATTATAATTAATCTCTTTAAAACCAAACCATTATCTCGATGTGGTTTGATATTAGATCTTATCTTATATTATATGGTTCCACCCCTTTCTGGTCATCTACATTTTAAAATTATAGTATAAAATTAATAATAAGAGGAAAATTATCATTTGATCCCTTCTTTTTTACTGAGTTAACAATTTAGTCTCTCATTTATTTTACATACATATTTGCGTGCCCGTTAGGGCACGTAAAGCCTCTAGTATTATTATATGACTCCGATGCTTTCGGGTAAAACCAAACCATTTGATATTAGATATATCTTATATTATATTAAAATCAAACCATTATTATCTTATAATGTTATTTTCAAAAAACAATATATTATATTAGTCTTTTAATTTTATTTTCTCTTGTTTGGTTTGTGTGTATTTTTTTTTGATTGCCCAAGGTATTCCCAAACCCGATGAGCTAAGAACTAATCCTCTGCGGATCTGAGCTCTATTTAAGGATTTGCCGCTCGCCAATTGGTTGCTGCATACACAAGATCGAACCCCGGACACTTGCTTAAGCGACCTAGTGAGCTAACCACTAAACTAACCAAGCTTGGTTGGTTTGTGTGTATTTATCTTGAAAAGCAAGTATTTTGTGACAAAGAGAGTATTAATTTTTAAAAAAATAGAATAAAATAATTATAAAATTAAATAAATATAAAAGTATGAAATAATCAAATAAGAATAAGAATAAAGATGCTTTTATCATGCAAAAATAAACTAAAAAGAGAGATAATAATTTTAATAAAGCAGACTATTATTTCACAAATCTTATATTTTCAATGGTATTTATTACTACCTTAACTAGTGCCCTAAACACACTGAATCATTTGTTATAAAAAAGATTCCACCACTTCTATGAACTTTTATCAACTACTTGCACAATCTCATATGGCAACACCTGATTATCCATCCTATTACAGAAACTAGGGAAGTTGAAGGAGCATCCTGCTAAACCACATTATGAAATGTAATTTGTAAGGCAGAAAGAATTATTCCTTTCCCCAACCACCCACTACAATCAACTAAACTCTCGGCATTTCATGCTTTTATCAAAATTGGGCACATCAGACAGTCATGACCAACAAAATTACAAGTGAAAATTTTAGACCAAAGTAGAAAGAACTACCTCATTTTACAACTTAAGAAAAACCAACTCTTCAACAGCAGGAATATCTCCAATCTTCTTCAAAGTCTCTTTTGTAGGTTGATCATCCACCCCAATTGCCATTACAGCTTGCTTGCGTGGAGCAATCCTTCCAACACTCATGAAACTAACATTCACATTCTCTTGACCCAGAATGCTCCCAACCTTTCCAATCATACCAGGTTGATCCACCTGCCTGCAAAGTATAATGCTACCTTCCAAGCTCACGTCGACCTCGAAAGATCCTACCTTTGTCAGATGGGGGATCCCGTCTTTCACGCAACCCTCAACCTTGATTTCGCCAGAATCTGATATGGCACTGGCAAATCTGGACTCGACATTGGCAATCTGGACTTGGATGAATTCAAGTGGATTCTCTGGTGAGCCGTCAAGAAGAATTCTCTCCTCGGATATCCTGAGCCCTCTTTGCTTAGCAGTGAAATCGGCATTGACTAAATTCACAAATACACTAGATATCGGCTCAATGAGACCCTTGGTTATCATGGCACGGAGAAGCCTAGTGTCAAGATCATCTGGAGCTCTACTAGAA
Organism: Chamaecrista fasciculata; assembly: GCA_003254925.1. Lineage (NCBI taxonomy): Eukaryota > Viridiplantae > Streptophyta > Magnoliopsida > Fabales > Fabaceae > Chamaecrista > Chamaecrista fasciculata. The sequence continues at coordinate 44,422 of QANZ01016236.1, forward strand.
GCATAAGTCACTTTCACTGTTTTTACACCACTTCCTCCTGCTACCAATTGGACAGCAAGTCTCCCCAGTTTCTCAGCAAGGTCAACAAATGGCTTCAGCTCTGTTAACACCTGCATACAGGAAGGAATTCGATACAAGTTGACCCATCTGCACTAAGTCTGGCAACATACTTTAGGGAGAAAATGTACTTTCAGCCCCTGAATTTGTCCCAAACAAAGATTTAGTTTCTGGATATTAAAAATATACTTTTTTGTCCATGAGTTTTTTTTTACCAAGGTTGACTATTTAGTCCACGAAACATTATTTGTGGGGACTAAATAGTTTATACTTGTAAAAAAAAAACAGGGACCAAAAAGTGTGTTTCCAATATTCAGCGACTAAATCATAATTTTGTGACAAATTTAAGGACTAAAAAGTAAATTTACTCTATTTTAGGCAATAATGTAAAACCAAGATCATGATGTGACCCAGGAGCTTGTAGTTGACACTTAAACAACACAATTGATCAACTCCAAATGCTCATATAAGAATATAAGATAACAAATAGTCAAGTAATGCCTCTGAAAAATAATACATTTTCTGTATTACCCACTACTGTTACAAGGTTCTGGCCAAAAAGAAAAACTACGGTTACAAGGATACTCGATACAAACATGGCATTAATGCAAACCATTTGACAAGAATAAGTTAGAAATTGCAATTCATATTTTTTGAAAAGTAAAAGAGGAAATGATTAGGACTACTATTTATATAGTAGTAGTACCTCTGCAGGAACCATTGGCGCATTGACTGCAGTGGAAGCAAGCTCCCCTTTCAAAGCACCAACAACAGCTTCTGCTATTTCAATAGCCACACCTTCCTGCTCATCAGTTTTGAAGGTTATAAAACAATGTAGCGATGATGGAAGGAAAGGTCGTGTAATAAAGGCTAAAATTTACAAAACCCCCTAAAGTTTAGTCATTGTGCAAAAAACTCTCTAAACTTTGAAAAATGACGAAAGACTCCTCGATTTTTTATTTTGTGCAAAAGAATCCTTTTGTTAAGATTTTCATCAAAGAAAATGACATTCTTTTTTTTTTATTTTATTATTGTTGTATTGTACATTGATCCAAAATTAAAATTAATTATTGTTGTAACTAATAGTAGAAAAAACTAAAAATTTCTTTAATTTTTTCAATGAAAGTTTTAACAAAGGAGGTTATTTGCACAAAATTAAAAATGCATGGAGGTCTTTCGACACTTTTCAAAGTTTAGATACTTTTTGCACAATGACTAAAGTTCAGAAAAGTTTTGTGCATTTTAGCCTTAAATAAATTGAGTGCAAAAGTGATTGCTCAACATACCTGAGCTTCCGTGGTACTAGCACCAAGATGAGGTGTTGCAGTAACATTCTCATGCAGAATCAACTTGCTGTCTTTTGGGGGTGGCTCCTCTGTGAAAACATCAAGTGCCGCCTAAAACAAAGACATAATAATTTACACAACCCTCTTCATTGAACTACTAAAAGTTAAAACCTTCAAATATTAGATGGCAAAAACCAAAACCTGAGCCACAATTCCAGCATCTAGAGCCCTGACAAGAGCTTCCTCATCGATGACTCCTCCACGAGCAACATTGACAATTCGAACTCCCTTCTTCATCTTGGCAAAAGTCTCATCATTGAGAACTTTATTTGTAGCAGGAGTAAGAGGCATGTGCAAGGAAATGAAATCTGCTGTGGCGATAGCTTCATCAAAACCCACAAGCTCCACACCAATTGCACGTGCACGGTCAGATGGTGCATATGGATCATGAGCTATGACATGCATACCAAGACCCTTGGCACGACGAGCAACTTCAGAACCAACCTTCCCAAATCCCATTACAGCAAGTGTCTTGCCAACAAGGGATACTCCCACATACTTATTTCGCTGCCACTTACCTGAATTGAGCATCATATAGATAAATCAGGCAGCCTGCAGTTTATTGACTACAGCAAGTAATAACCAGAAAATGCAATCCACAAACATAACTAGCAGCTATGAAGCACAGACAAAGACAATGACATGGGACATGATATCAACACACCAACACACGCCAAATTATTAAAATTATATGACACAACATAAGAGATATCTACTCATAGCATATAATGTGTGTTGGTTTTTTTCCCCCTATTTTTTGCAGTGTCAAAGTAAAAAATAATTTTAAATTCTGACAATTATGGACAAGTTTTAAGCATGTATGGTGCCATCCTCAAGATGAAAGTGAAGTGTCAGTACTTCGTCTACTAGTAGTGAAACCAGTCATGGGATAAGAGTGAAAATCATCATCGAAGTTAAATGAAAAACTTACTTTTATTCTATATGTCTCTTCAGTTACTGAGGAAACCAAGCAGATATGATCACATATATAATAGAATCATCATACAGACACCTTTTTAGCAGGACATTTTTTTATTAAAAATGGAAGAAAAAAGACAAACAGATCGTCATTAGGACCGATAAAGCACTATTAACAATAGAAGTCAGAGAAAGCAAACAGAAAAATCACTAAAATATTCACAAAGCACTTTATAAAAGAACTAAACCAAACACATCCAAACAAAATGCTAAGACACCCAAAAGGTATTCGACAAAATGCCCCAAAGAGAAGTTAGAACTTAGAACCATTTTTCTTTCATTCACTGACCTGCTTTCACGGACGCATCGGCCTGAGCAACGTTCCTAGCCATGGCAGCTAAAAGCGCGATCCCATGTTCTGCGGCTGCAACCGTATTAGCCGTCGGCGCGTTAACCACCAAACACCCATGTTCTGTAGCCGCCGCCAGATCCACATTATCGATACCAACACCAGCTCTTCCAACAACCTTAAGCCTTCCTCCCGACGATTCGAACACTTCACGCGATACTTTAGTCCCACTTCGCACAATCAACGCATCGCATAGCGAGATCTTGGTACAGAGCTCCTCAGGGCTGAGATTATAGGAGCAATCGACATTCGCGAAGTCTTTTAACAGCTTGAGCCCAGCTTCGCCGAGCTTCTCAGCAACGAGAACGGTGGGTTTCGCATCGAGAGAAGCGAAAACCACCAGAAGCGGCGGCCGGCGATGGCGAGTGCGGAGGGAGACGGTGGAGGAGAAGGCGGAGGAGAGAGGGAGTTTTGAGGAAAGAGGGAGTGATGGGGATCGCAGACGAAGGGTTTGTGAAGAAGGTGTGGTAGCCATTGCCATTGATGATGATGGGTTTTTGAAAGATGGGTTTTTGGATTTTGGATTTCGAAGAGAAAGCGCCGAAAGAGAAGAAATGGGACTATGGGAGAGAAGAAGTGGGTTTTAATGTTTTATAGGTGATGCGAGGAGTTAGGGAGAGGAATGTAAGGAATGGAGATGAATTGCACGCGCTTTTCAAGTGAGCTACGAAATGTAATTGTAGGTGCACAGTTTATTGAGAAAACTTAAAAAGATTAAAAAAGTCTTTAATCTTTTACGATCATATCTCTTTTTTGTTTCAAATCCAAATGCAACAAAATTGAATCTACAAGTTACTCTTGAATCTTGATGAGTTTTTTCTTTATCAAGTTGGAGTCGTCGGAAAAGAGAATAAATCGAGCCCAAAAGTGGATTTTTCATTTAATTAAATTGGTCAAATCTCTCTCATTTCAAGTCCAAATATAACAAAATCGAAACTACGGATTACGCGAGTTTTCTTCTCTCTTTAGTTGGGGACATCAACAAACAAGATCAACTAGTAGTACTTCAAAAGTGAGTTTAGTCAAAACACCAATACTAAATTTGGGAGTACTATTTGATCTTGTTTGTCAACGATCCTAACTAAACAAGAAGGAACTCATCAAGAGTAACACATATCTCCAATTTCGTCCCGTTCAAACTTGAAACGAGAGAGATATAACCAATTCATGAAATGAGATGCTCACGTTCAAACTCGTTTTAACTTCATTGGTTGACAAATCCAATTGAGAAGAGAAAGAATTTCTCAAGAGCAACCCACAAGTTCAATTTCAACACATTTAGACTTGAAACGAGAAATATATATACGACCTTATTCAGTAGGTAGAGACTAAAATGGAACAGTTGAGAAACATTAATGACCAAAAAGAGTGGAGCAAAACAATATTAGAAACCAAAATAGAATTTGAGGTAAACATTACGGACCAAAATGAAGTTTTGATAGTATTTATATGTTAATAAGAATAATTTTACATGATTATTTATTAAATTAATCATAATTCACAAATAAAAATACTTAAATTTTAAAAAATAAATTATAAGATGGGTGTACCTTGGGTTGAGCAAGGTCCCATGATTGGGGACGAAAAAAGTCACCGAGTCGGATTAGTTTGTGTTCACCCTTAATATTTAGGGACTAAAATGTAGTTTTAAGACATTCAAAGATTAAAATGTGAATTTTCTCAACCTTTTTCTTACCAACCAATTTATAAAGTAGCTAGTTATTTAAGTACAATATCTTATTTAAGTTCAAATTAGGCTTTGTGTATTAAAAAAAAGGTGTATTGATAGAGAAAAAACTTATTGCAATAATCTCTCCATCTCAAAAGGAATAGTTTATCAACTAGGATTTTGGATACGTAAAACTAATTTATAGTGAAGTTCATAAAATTCTAATAAAATAATATCTATATCCACATTCTACATTTTGATTTCACACTTATTTTAAATTAAATGTTATTTTATTAGAATTTTATAGATTATACTGTAAATTAACTTCAACAAATTTAAATTTGTCAACCAAAGGATACCACATATTTCTTAAAAAAAATATGTTGTAAATATTATTAATATTATTTTTAAAAAATGTCAGATATCAAATATAAATATTTCTATTAACAAAAATTTGAATTTTACCCCCAAAAAAAATTGAATTAGTGTTTATTACATTGTAAGAGACTAATTTTTTTTGTTAAACTTAACTATTATTAATAAAAATATCTGCTGAAATTAGAAAGAAAAAGAATGGGTGTTGGTGGGATTCCCGTTTGGTTGGTGAGAAAATGCCAAGATTTTGATGGGGAAAGTTCCCATGTTTAGATTTTTTTTTTTGGTACATATAATGTTTAGAATTTAAACTATTAAATCTTTTTTATTAGATTTAGTTGGGACTTGGAATTTAGGTACCTTAAATAATTTAAAACTTGAGCTTTTGGCAACGTTTCTAAACACTGGTTGACTCATAAATATATTATAACCTTAGGGATATATATTTAAATGGGTTCATTCAATCGTTAGCCGCGATTTCGCAAATTGTTACTATTATCTTTAGTAATGGTTTGCAATGTTATTATTTATAACAGCAATTTCACAAATTGTTACTATTATTTTTAGCGGTAGTTTTGTAAATGGTTTGCAACATCACCGCTATTGTCTTTCGCAAACAACCACACTATTATCTTTAATAATAGTGTAGCGATTTCACAAACTGTTGCTATTAAAACCACATCAATTGTCTTTAGCAACGACTTCACAAGCGGTCGCTATTGTTTATAGCGATAGGTTTGCAAACTACTATAAATGCCTTTAGCTGTGGTTTTGCAAACTACTGCTATTATCTTTAGCAACAATTTGCATAACCATTGTTATTGTCTTTAGCAGTGGTTTTGCAAATTGTTGCTATTGTCTCTCGCGATGATTTCGCAAACTGCCGCTATTATCTTTTGCAACAGTTTTCAAAATCATCGTTATTGTCTTTAGCAACAATTTCTAAGACTGTCGCTACTGTCATTAGCAACAGTTCCACAATCTGCCACTATTGTCTCTAGAGGCAGTTTCGCATATGATCGCTATTTGGTAATTAGAAATTGTGTCTATGTGGTTGAAAAAAAATATCAAAATCGGGTTTGAGATTTACTCTGTTAGTAGAAAAGGTCCTTAGGGTATATTTTCGTCCAAAAATTAACGAATCTCAATGCTTTTATTAAGATTTCACCTCTTCTTTCAAGATTCTTTCATTCAGGTCCATGATTCATTTTAGAATAGTCTAGAAAGTTTATCATCTTTATTAAGCATTTTTTTTGTTAAATTTATTTATTTATTTACTTGCATCCTCTCTCTAATTTCGAAGGGAGAAAAGAGGCATTGAAGAGGAAGAAGATGAATGAAGAAGAAGAAGGTAAAGAAGTTGAATTGGGGATTTTGATAATTATTGGAGGAAAATGAAAATTATAAACTTATAATTTTAGTTTTGTTTTGCAGGTTTCAAGACCTGTTTAATAAAGATGATAAACTTTCTGAACTATTCTAAGATGAATTAGGGACCTGAATTGGTGAGAACCCATTAGGGAGAATCCCACGAACTTACCACCAAATTGAAATATACAATCCCAAGAAAGCTAAACAAAGGCCTAAATGATCACACTTGAACCCTTGAACTCGAACGAACAAATACCCAAAGTGTTGGAAGACGCTACAAGGATGATCAAGCCTTGATAAGTCTGTTAGTCCTATGAAGAACTCTAGAGAAAATCCAATCTAAAAAATTTGGATAAACCAAACTCACAATTTAACAAACTCAAATCTGATTTCTCAAAGAGAATTACAATGTATTTGTAAAGATACAATGAAAATTGCAATTAAAGCACTTAAATGAAAATAAAAGCTGAATGGAAATTCAAAGCAAACTATTTCTAAAAGTAAAGCCTAGGAAATCGGCAAATAATTGAATTACATCCTTGAAAGTCAAGTTTCCCAACTAATATATCTCTAATTTTCGTCCTAATTAAAGAGCCTAATTATAATCAGTCATTTAAGTCCAAAATAAGAATACTTTAGCCTAAATGAGTCTTCACATATGTAGCCTATGGTCCAAGCTCTTTAACTTCAAGTATTTGAGCTCAAATCATGTTGTATAGCTTCACTTTCAGCCCTTATTAAGCAAATGACATTTTCAGCATTATTTATCGCCCCGATTGCTATTTGCTTCTCCTAAGTCTCTTGCACCAAGCCAATCAATGCTTCCTTGATCTTCTTAGCTCTAGCCCTTGTAATTGGTTCACTTGGAATCTCCAACGGTTCAATAGCTTACTGTTTCGCATCATGAATGAAAGAAAATCTTGAAAGAATAGGTGAAATTTTGATAAAAATGCTAAGATTTGTTAATTTTTGGACAAAAATATATCACATGGACACTTTTTACTAATGAAGTAATCCTGAAGCTCGATTTTGATATTTTTTGAACTACAAAGACCCGATATCTAATTATCCCAAATCACAGGAATATTCCTTGTAATTTACCCTTAATTTTATGTTTGAATGAAATTAAAAACAGATATATAGGTAAGAGAGAATAGAGAAATTGAAGAAATTGAACAGAAAAAGTGCAAAACTATCAAGAAACTAAAATAATGCAATGCAACATTTTTTATCTTTTACATTGATTACATCTAAAAATCTCTCAACATCTTATAAATAGATTTCTAAACACTTATATAGACTAAACTATTTTGATATGAAATAAGAGGCCAAAAAATACATGATTAGTGTGAACAAGGAGTAGTGTTATTGGCATTATATATAAATTTTCTCTAGAATTTGCAAGGCCTCTTTCATGGAGGGTCTCTTTTGTGGCTTGAAAGAGGCACACCTAAAACCTAATTTGAAGCATGCCAATATCACATCTTCCTTACTCTCCACGTCACCCTTAATGCCCACGTCAGCCATTCTCAGAACCCGATTTTTTTCCTCTTCCACCGAACCGGCTTCCGGCCACCGGTCTAACTCCCGGTCCAATAAAACTCTCCCACTAAGAAGCTCCAACAACACAACCCCAAATGAGTACACATCCCACTTGGGATTAGTTTGAGTGCATTCAAGAGACTCTGGAGCTTGATATGGTGATGAATCCATTGAAAGCTCATGTTGATGCACTGAATCGGCCGGTCTGAACCGGTTTAGCCCAAAATCACTAATTATGGGCTCCATTTCTGAGTTCAAGAGGATGTTGTTGGGTTTAATGTTGCCATGAACATGTTTCTTGTCATGTATGAAAGCCAAGCCTCGAGCAATTCCTCTAGCTATCTTCAACCTCACCTCTAATGGCATGTTCAATTGGGAAGATGATGATGATGAAGTAGTTCTTCCTGAAATGTCAATAACAAAGTAAGTAAGCAAATTAACCAACAGATTTGATGATGATATTATGATTATTATATATTAGAAATAAAAAAAACCATTCAATCCCTACACTTTAATCAAGATTTTAGTTTAGTCTATATATGCATATCTTTTTTAAAAAAAAAAAAATTAATCCCTATATTTTATAAATTTTTCACAATATTTATTAAATATAAACACTTTAAAAATAATAAAGATTTTCGGTAAAAGCACATTTTTTGTCCTCAAATTTTACATCAATTTTTAATTGTGTCCTCACTATTTGTTTGCTATTAATCTATTATTGTTGTTTTCAAAGTTTCACATTTTGGTTGATTTTATCATTTGACTAATTTCTTTCAATAATTTAATGACAAACTTCATCATGTTTTTCAATCCAAGTTAAGATTTGAGTTTTTTTCATCAATTTTATGTTACTTACATGTCATTAACTACGTAGGATTTATCATTAATATTTAGCTACAGTTAGAACAAAAGATAATGATAAAATATGAACCTTTGAAGACAAATTTGACAGTAAACAAATACTAGGGACGGAATTGAAAATAGATATAAAATTTAAGAAAAAAAAGGTGTTTTTGCCAAAATTAAATTAAAAATTCAAGAAATTATAATACCCAAACATAGTTAGTGAAGGATCATAGCGACATACTGTGATTGAAGCAACAAGCGAGGCTGCCATTGTGAATGAAGTCACAAATCAAAAGCTTTTCATCTTGTCCCCAACAAAACCCACGAACCTTAACCAAATTAGGATGTCGAATCCTCGCAATAGCCTTCACATGATTCTCGAATTCCTTCATTCTCTGAATCCCACACTCTCCGATTCTCCTCACAGCAAAAATCCTTCCATCTTCAACCACAGCTTTATACACTATGCTCTCTCTCTTCATCGTCCCCAACACAAACGCCGAAGCCTTCAACAGAGTCTCCAAATCAAGCTCTGTTTCTGCATCCACCGTAACCAGATCCGATGTTGTCGTTCCAATCTTAGTATTATTAGTATTACTCTCGTTGTCGCTTTCTGATGTTGTCGTCGTCGTTGTTGTTTCTTCTTCCGATGATGAGTGTTTGGTTAATAATCTCAAGCAGGATACAAATTGAATCTTTGGGGCTTTTGAATTTTCTGATTTGTTTCTTTGATGGAAGACGATGAAGATTGCTGCGGCTAAAATGGATATTCCGACTAAGTCTCCGATAATGATGGCTATTATTGTCGTGGGTTTTATGCCGTTTGATGATGATGATGATGTGTTTGTTTCTGAGTTTGTGTCGATTGTTTTTGGGATGGCTGCAATTGCAGGTGATGATGATGATGATGAATATGAGGCATTAAGTGGAGGAATAGAGAGAGAAGAAGGAACAGAACACAAAATTTTCAGAGGCTTCCCACAGAGATCATCGTTTCCATCGAAAAACTCTGTTTTCTGGTTCATCAAAGCCGGAGATTCTGGGATTTCCCCTGTTAGATTATTGAAGGAAAGATCAACGGTGGAGTTTTTAGGAATCGCTTGAGCAAATCTAAGAGGGATTTTCCCAGAAAACTTATTGTAAGAAAGATTCAAGTACCTCAAGTTTCCACCCCCAAGATCATTCGGTAAAGACCCATTAAGAAGATTCGAAGAAAGATCTAGAACTTCCAAAGACTCAAACTTTAAACCAGAGGGTACTTCACCGGAAAAATAGTTACTTTTCAATGAAACAAAAGTCAGATTTTTCAAACCCGTGAGGTTTTTTGGGATTGACCCAGCAAAGGCATTGTCGGAAAGGTTGAGAATTTGGAGACTTTTGAGGTCGCCGACGAGCTCCGGGAGGTCGCCGGAGATGACATTGTTGGCCAGAGAAAGCACCTGAAGCTCGGAAAAGTTGAAGATGGAGGTGGGAAGAGAACCATTAAAAAAGTTGTGGGATAAATCGAGATGTTGAAGGTGTTTGATGTTTCCTAGTTCATCGGAAATCGAACCTAAGAGGTGGCTATCGGAGAGAATTAAGCTTGTGACTCTGAACATGTCGTCGCAGGTAACACCAGTCCATGAACATGGGGTGTCGTCGTTGAAGTTCCAAGAGGCTAAGAAAGATAATGGGTCACTGAGAATGGAGTATTTGAAAGAAAGTAAGGAGATTCCATCAGTGTTAAGAGCAGAGGAAGGAGGAAGAAGAAGAAGAAGAAGAAGAAGGAGAAAGCAACAATGGAGGTTCTTGTTGGAGTGAAGGTTCATGGTTTCTTGAAGTAACGGTAAAAGTGCATGGTGGAGATGAGAAACGAGGAAGAAAAAGCTTGGAACTTTAAGATAGAGAGAATTTGGAGGAAGCAAAGTGAGGGTAAAGGAAGAAGGGAAGAAGATGATATAATTGAGTTTTATTTATTTATTTATTATATATGGTTATGGGACTTGTCTGCAGAATCTGAGTGTGAAACTTAGAAAAAAGAGTAAAAACAAAAGTTTAGTGTAGAGAGGAATCTGGTTGGTACTATGAGACACCCATGTGAGTTAAAGCCTGTGACTTCACTTGTTGAATATGAATATTGAATTGTATGATAGTTTTTAACTTTCCCTACATAAACAGGTTAAATGTGAATATGGGTATATGACACCGTTCAAAGGGTGAGGAGAGAAGAGTGAATTTTTAAATATAGGCCAAAGTCTGGTCCCCCAATTATGTTTAGTGTTCTAAATTGGTTCCCTAATTATTTTTTCGTTCCATATTGGTCCTCCGGTTATGCAAAACTTGGCAAAGTTGGTCCCTCTAATAGTTTCCATCCATTTTTCCGTTAGATAAAAGACAAAATTGATTTTTAACTCCTAAAAGTTTAAATTTTTTGCATCAAGGACCTTTTTCTCTATATCCGCCGCGAAACCAGCCTCCTCGTCGTCCTCTGTCAAAGACAACGTTGACGACCAGCTCCAATCGTCGTCGGCGTCCAATTCGACGGCGATTTTCGTGGACGATTGAGGCATCAAGCAGTTTCCCATAGTCATATCTGACAATGTGTTAGGGTTTCAGTGGGATTTTGCAAGCAGAAAATAGAGCGAGTGGGCAAGAGAGATGGAGAGAGAGAGAGAACTAAAAGGTCTTTATTGCAAAATTCTCTTAATTTATTTCTTCTTTCTTACCTTTTAGTTCTATTATAGAGAAAAATGTCCTTAATGCAAAAAATTTAAACTTTTAGGAGTTAAAAATCAATTTTGTCCTTTTTTAACAGAAAAATGGATATAAACTATTAGAGGGACCGGACCAACTTTGCCAAGTTTTGCATAACTGAGTGACCAATATGGAAAAAAAATAACCGGGGGATTTGAAACATTAAACATAACTAGAGAACCAAAATAGGACTTTGGGCTTAAATATATTTGATCACAAATATTTTGATAGGGAATAAGTGAAATAATTAAATTGAAAACATGCAGCACCGAAGTCGCTAAATCTCCATTTGGACACATGTGCTTTTGTGAGGTGAAATGCACATGTACAGTTTTACATTTTTAATTACTATTTTCAGATCGATCAATGCTCATTAGCTATAGAGTGAAGAAGGAGCCATCCGGATTCTCTGAAATTGGACAGCTTCTAAAGTTTTTTGGATTGAGATCAATACTCACTTAATGAAATGCAGCATTTGATTTTTAATGAAACTATTGCGTTTTCCATAAGACATTTTACACGTGTTAATAATAGTAGGATGAAAAAGATAAAATTCAACATTCAAAAATTCTTTAAATACAAAAAACTTCAGAGGTGGCGAAACCTGTTTAATTTCTAAGGAGTAGGGTCCTCCTATGCTTATCGAGTCAGCAAAAGAGTGAAAAAGTAGAAAATGATTATATGTAACCAAAGTTCACAAGTGCAATAGTAAAATAATGATTATATGTGTGATAGATTGATGCGAGAAGGTGAAGTTAATTAGCTATTTTAAAATTAAAGTATAAAATCCAAATCCAAATCCTAAATTAAAGTTCCCTTTTTTGTTTGTATATATTAGATCTTTAGTCACGAGTTTACTTAGCTATTTTATCATTAATTATTAATTAATAAATGTGAAGTTTATGGATCTTGTTCAAAAGTAAGCTTGTAATTTCCAAAAGAACTTTCACATGAGATTTTCAAAACCTTTTTCTTAGGTGCTTTGTTTGTTCTTTAATTACATTGTCTAAATTCGTTAAATAAATGACCCATTTTCGAACATAATTTCATGTTCGATTTGACATCGTTTGTTAATAACTCTAACTAGATAAATAAAGATCTCATCAAATTTAACACATGACTCTGATTTAATCGTATTCGTATTTGAAACAAGAGATATAGGACCATGTTCAATAGTTAGAGACAAATGATGAAACTTTTAGAAAATATTAAGGACCAAAACAGAATAAAAAAATTTTAGGGATCAAAACAAAACTTTAGGTAAATATTAGGGGCTAAAATAAGTTTTTGACCAAAAAAAATAGCATTTGTTCTTTTTTCAAAACAAGGAAAAAAAGTATTGATATGCACGTTGGACCTTTTTCTTATTCTTATATATTGTTCTTCTCACCAAAAGTTATTCAAGAGAATAATAGTGTAAAATAGCACCCTAAAATCCTCTTTTGCTTTTCTCTTTAGGTTGTGTAGCTGTGTCTTTTGCTTAAGCATAGCAATTTTTATTTTTTTATTTTTTCCGTGAAAGGGGAACTTAGATTAAATGATAAAGGTCCAGATTACAGTAACCCTATACCTCTTCTATGGGGAAATACAATTCTCATACAATCAGGCATCAGCCAACAAAACATCAAAAAACAAAGGGAGGTGGGGTATCCAAAATAACTAAAGAAGAAACATTCTGGCAAGCAAATCCACCAATCCTATATCAGCAAGAGAATTCCCCTGCAAGAGTCAATAATAGCAGCATAAAGATGGATAGTTGACATGGGCTATGACATTGTTAATCAAGTGTTTTCTCACTACCCTAGTACTATTACTACTATCCGATTAAAAAAGTAATATAATGGTCATTAGTATATATATAAATGACATCTTACCATAAAGATAAAGGATCAAAATCTCCTTCAAGTCGGCTTTCCACGTCATACTTAATAAAGAAATATTGACAAAATTTAGAGTGAGGTTAATGGTTGAACCTTTTGTAAAAATATGAAATCAAATTTGCAACTTGACCAAAAGATAAAGACCAAATCTACAAAAAACAAAAAAGATAAAGGTCTAATTTGCAATATGACCAAAAGATATATAACCAAATAAGAGCTTAAAAAAAAAGGTAAAAATCTGATTTCCAATCCGATCAAAAGATAAAGAACCAAATATACTTTGGTAAATATAAATAATGTTTTGGGCTTGGTGGGTCATGTTGGTGTTGGTGGGCTTTCTTTTTCCAGCCTAGTAACAACGAATTCGTTAAACATCTTCCCACTTCAAAAGTCTGAGACTTTTTTTTGTTTGTCTGAACAAAAGTCTGAGAAACTGTGAAAAGAGAAAGCATCCATTGATTCTGGGAAGCAACACCTTCTCTTTTACTTCAGTAATGCAAACGCTACTTCTGCCGGCGGGTACTACCGGCGGTTTCACGGCGGCGCCGTCATCTCCGGCGGTAGCTTGTTCCGGCTCAGCTCCTCGTTTCCACGGTCCAATTTTCCGGCAACATTCCTCGCACTCACTCTCTCTTTCCCCTTTTAAATCTTTTCAGTCTCTTTCATCATCGTCGTTTTCTTCTGCTTCATCTTCTTCCTCTGACGGCGCTCTTCATCGACCGGTGAGACTTATCTTCTCTGCTAGGGCTTCTTCCCTAGATTCTCCAACTTCCTCTCCCCCTAATGATGATTCAGAAGAAGCAAAACTTGCTCAGGTATCATTATTATCTCTTTCTCGTGAATGTGGGATTTTCATGTCCTTGAGTACACTTTGTGATTTGACTGATGCATGGTTCTAAATTATACTATGACCGAATTGAATTACCCACTATAGGGTTAATGCTTCATGTAGTAGTTGCTGTTAATTAATTTTCCGTCTGATCGCTTAAGTTTAGCTAATGCACTTGAAAATGCAGAGGTTGTCTTTTTTATATTTGTTTTTTCAAGTTTTTGTAAAATTATTTGAAGTGCCATTGCTTGTTCTTTTTGATTTGATTGCTGTAGGTTTCTAAGAGATTGGAGAAAACAGCGAGGTATTTTAAGCGTTTGGGTAGCTTAGGATTTTGGGGTCAATTAGTCTGCACGGTGGTGGCGGCCGTTATACTGTCATTTTCCATTGTTGCTACTGGGAAGATCACATCACCAGCAACTTTTTATGCTACTTCTGGTGGAATAGCAGCTGCTTTTCTTTCTGTGTTTTGGTCATTTGGATATATCCGACTATCGAATAAGCTTCAAAGAACTGCCAATGAGCCTACTAAGGTACTGTTTTTATATGGTGTTTGAGAATGAGAAGCTTTTAAATTGCTCAAGATTGAAGTCATTTTATGTTCTATATCACACTTGTGAAGGAATGCCAATGTCAAATAGTAGTACTATTTTGATGAAAAAACGTTTTAAATCTATTTTCTGGTTAGGTTTGGTACCTTCTCGCATTTTGTTATAGCTTTTTACTACTTTATGTAAGGATTGTCACTGAAAGACTCCTTTTTGGTGTCTAAAACATGGACACCAGTCCTTTCAATGTTGTTGTGGCATTTTCTACCTCATCCACTTAAATAGAATAAAAAACAAAAAGAATACTAAAACAAACAAAGGACACGAGCCTCGATCTTGATCCTGATTAATCTGTCAATACCTACATTAGTTAACTTCTTCCACTTTCATAGTTCTTTAAATTATTAGTTAATTCCTAGGAGAAGTGCATCGGATTATCCCGACACTTCCAAAGATTGACACCGTTGTTAAGAAAAACAATTCACCCGCAGTATCCTTGACATAAAATTTGTTGTTTCCAAGAGCTTATGAGATCTTGAGATTTTAGACAAATTGACCATGCACACTTAATGAAACACTTAAGTTGGTCCTCTCTCCATCTTGAAGTAGAGATTTTTGGATATATCACTACTTTTTATCTTCGGTGACATGATCTTATATTTTGTTAACTTGAGGAATCTAGTGATATAGTAATATTAAGTGAATTTTTTTCTGTTTAGTGATTTTTTTTCCTGGGTTGTTTGACTTGCTACTTTTTCTCTCAGGCCCCTGCTCGTGCTGATGTTGTGAACAGCTTGAAAAATGGTATATTGTTGAACCTTTTTGGAATGGCTGCTGCTATTCTTGGCATGCAAGCCACAGTTGGAGCTTTGGTTGGAAAGGCTCTCACTTCCTCGGCCAACCCATATTACTCAGGAATGTCTCCTGGCTACAATCCTGTCCTTGCGCTCGATGTTTTTTTAGTGCAGGTATGGCATATTGGTTTAATCTCCATATCCTTTCCACAGATGCAATTTTTAGTTTAGTGTTTTGTGGGATTTGTTCTTGAGTCTAGTGCACAAATTTTAAATAGGTTCTTGAATCTATCAATTTGATGTAAAAATTTTCTTTCTTGAAGTCTATTATGGTTCAGCAAACAAATTATTATTCTTTGTATATTACAAAATTTATACTCTCTTGAAGACATTGGTCTCCAGTCTCCACACTTCTCAACTCAGAAGTTTGAGTTTTTATTTTGGACTTCCAGTCTGAGCTTCTCCATCTGTAGGCTTATATGGGATGTGCCATTGCTTTTCTTCATCTTCTTTTATTCTCTTTTTCTTTTGAAAAGAAAAAACTTTGAAGAATGCATAATTCAGTTGAGCATCAATTAAGAGCAGAAATTCATGATGTGAAGAACTGATGACAGAGTTTGTCTTTTTGTATTGGGTATATATTACAGGACCTAGAATTGCATGTAACTTCTAATGGTTGGAAATGCCATGACTTTAGAAAATAAGCTTCGAGATTTCAATTCTTGTTGTCTAGCCAATTTTGAAAGTCTTAGACAACACAAATCATATTTCTGAATCTGTTGGTGGACTGGATGCAAATTGGTGTTCAACACTACGTTGCTATTTGTTACAATTAAATTCAAATTTCCAAGTGACATTTTGTGTAATGAATACTGAATACCAAGTACTTGTCATTTCTTTTCAAAAGTGAATGCTCCAATCATCTTCGTTTAAACATTGGCAATACTCTGATTCATTGGTGTCTGTGGCTCATTTCTGTACCTGATTCCCTTATGTAATGCCTTCATTGAAATAGGTATCGTGAAACTTGAGGACCTCTTTGAGTTGGTAATTTGAATACTGTAATTAAACCATCTTAATCCTTGTTTGATTCACAGGCTTCAGCAAACACTATCCTTTCTCATTTCCTTGGGCTTGTTTTCTCACTGGAGTTGTTGCGATCAGTTACTTTACCAAATTCAGAAGCTATTCCAATTCCCAAGTTTGCGTGAGGATTGCCTCATGTTGTGTTGACGTAATTACAGTCAAATGTATGTCCTCACTTTTAAGTGTTGTTTATATGATGAATTCTGTGTTAAGCCCTGTTAAAATCATTCCAGATCAGGGATATTGAGGTCGTCTTTTCAGGCTATATTGATCTGGTATATTGTATTTTATGTTCATAAAGTGAGCTTCATTTTGGAGCCATAATGAATATGTGCATTTTGGCTTGTAAGCACTGTATGTATGCACATTTTGTACACATGTTCAACTTCAAACATTTTTATAGCTTTTAAAATTGCCATCGATAAAGAACATAGCTTTAAACCAGTGATGTAAAAACCGGACCGGACCGGCCGGACCGGGAGCCGGAAGGCAAGGCGGTCTGGTTCAACCATTTGAACCGTTTTGATGTTTGGACCGGATTGGACCGGTCAAGAACCGGAAAAACCGGGTCCAACCGTTGGACCGGACCGGCGGTTCCCAATTTTTTTTTTTTTTTTTTTTTTTTTTTTTTTTTTTTTTTTTTTTTTTTTTTTTTTTTTTTTTTTTTNATCTAGTAAAACCCCATTAACATCATGGAGGATCCCTCCAACACCATTAACATCATAATGGAGGACCCCCATTACTCTTCTTCTTTTCTCGTACACCACACACTCCTACAAGTAGAAATGGGTTCTATTCGTATGTCTTTATAATTTGCTTGAGCAATTTGAGAGTGGATTTCTCTCTTCCTTTTCTGTGCCATTCATGCAGGGGCTGGAAGCTTCAGCCAATGCTATTAGAGGCATGGTTTATCCAAATATTAAAAGCTACTGGATTTTGGCAACTGTGTAGTGCACAAAGCCGATAGAATCTGACCAAGAAATAGCAGTACAACGGGGAAAAAACCCTGTCATTTGGTTTTTGTTTAGCACATGCTTTAGGATTAAAGGAAGATAAGAATGAAAGAGATTGAAGGATAGAAGGGAAGAAAAGGGAAGATTAACTTCTTATATATCTGAGATGCTTTAAATTTGTAAAAGAAAGAAGACAATGAATGATGGATTAAAGGTTAATCTCATTATATTCCCCTTCTGATTTAAACTTTTCCAAACAAAAGGTTTAGTAATACAATTATCTCTTATCTCTTACATTTGGTTGGCTCTCTTATCTTCAATACCCTCAATGACATTTTATTAAATACTGTGTACTCAAATTGAATTGGTGCCGTGGTGTTTTGTTTTGTTTCTTTGGTTTTTCAGTTTTTCTCTTGGTGTTTTGTTACTCTCTCTCCCCCACCCCCCGAAGGAAAAAAAAGAATAGATTGATTAGTTTAAGTGCGTGTTTTAAGAATGAGCCATTTCAGTTCCAAAGGTATATGATTAAACCGACTCGCACATATTATATGTTGTACAAGTTTATAAATTAAATCAATTTGTACACAGATGTGCAATAAAGACATTGTATATGAACTTTGGTTCTAACGAAAAGGTGTCTATGGAAATACACAACGCAAAAGAGTTACATTACTTTCTCATAATTTTTACAGATCATATTAGATAAAATATTCTCACTAGTCTTGTAAAATTATCCCAAATCCCTCCAAATGCAGAAAACGAGTTAGTTGAAGTATTCACCAATGAAAAATATATATATATATAAATTCATAAATTACCCATCCAAGTCAGAGTCATGTTTGGTAGAAACGTGCACTAAACAAATTCCATGAATCAAGTAATCGAGATATTATATCTTTCCTCAGAACCAAAGTTCTATATGGAGCTTCTCCATGTAAACCACCCTTTGTTGTTTTAGTGGCATTGCGTTTGAAGTCAATGATAGAAACTTGAGATTTCAGGCAACGATAAGCATTATTAGCATACACTTAGAGTCAAGCACATCATAACTCTGAACAATGCTTAAAAGGTGGCCCGAGCTTTATTGACTTTTCCCATTCACCCTGCTTCATTTCTACTAGGGAGCACAAAACATTAGAGATCATGTGGCAATAAAACATTTGTTGGAATATCAACCAATCAAAACCTTTTCCTGAGCCAAAACCATGGTATGTTGACTGTTACAAATTTACAATCCAAAAGAAGCAAACATATATGCTTTTTACTGCATGTTCTTTTCTTTCCCTTTCATTTTCCCTTCCCCATCTCTCACAGTCAAGTGGTAAGTGAAGCATAACAATGGTAAGCCGAGGGATAAAAACTCATTCAAAGCATCTTCCAAGCAACTGGTTAACCTTGGTTCTGAAGAATTACCATACCATCAGATCAGAAATGAAAACGGCAACCCAGCAAAAAGATAACTCAAGCACTTCATATGTCAAGCATCAATTACTACATCCCTAAACTGAACTTCACTGGCTTCATTTGCATCTGCACCATGAATTTCACACAACAGAATAAATCAACCCAGAATCCAATTGACTTAACCGTTGAGCCAGTTCTCAGAATAAAGCAATTGATATCTGTCAGTTTTCTTCTTTTGAAAAAATCACATATATAACATCTGTAGTATTTAGTATCAGCCAAAAAAGCTGAAAGTTGCATAAAAATGAGGATGAATAATGTTACATGAGACATTACTTAAAACTATCAGAGAATACTGAATCAGACATTCACAGGCACAAAGATCCATTTTTCTCTCAGTAATACTTGCAGATCCATTTTTACACCTTTTATTTGTGTTTGTAGAAGCACATACTATTTAAGTTGATAAAATTTTGACACAGTTGATAGATACAATGTTCACAAGTTTGTCGAAGTTATCAACAAAAAACAGCACATGTTTCTAGGTAATGTAAAGCGGAGTTTATGAAGGTTTACAAAAAGAGAAATCTGCTTCCATAGTTGATTTTTTTTTTTTTTTAAAAAAAAGCATGATGCGTAACTAGTACTGAATATGGAACTATAATAAAATTTTATGGATAATGCCACATACTTTCAAGTATAGATACTATATTTGCTACAAAAAACGAGAAGTAGAGGCCCTATTAATAGATAAATTGCTTGCAACCATAATCACGCACGATTTACTTTCAAGCACTTGACTGTCTGCATCATACATAGATAAACAAGGATGCTTGCACATACACTAATAATGAAAGCTTACCTACTCCATCTTCTTTCCTTTGCTTTTAGGTATTGGAATCTTCCTTAAAAGATTGCTGTCGAACTTTCTATACTGTGTTTGAATAGTCCCATGCATAGTGTACAGCTTATCATTAATTAAATCCTGATACTTGTCATACAACAGAGGAACGGACAGACTAAGAAGAACACCTATAAAGGAAATTATATGGACCATTATCAGCAAATTAATATAGAGAAAATCTCACATAAGATAATGCGTATGTGTAGAAAATACAGAAGCAGATAACTTACCAATATAGATCATAGTCAGAAAGTTAAACAGACTTCCAATATAAGATACAACCCACAATCCAGCAGCAACCTGATTCCCCAAGTTCACATTAAAGAAATTTCAATACAAGAGTATTCCAAAAGATGAGCTTAACTTATGTAATTCATTTAACATAAAAATGAGAAAAAATAGATGAGCACCAAACCTGAGCAAAAAGCACCAAATTTCTCTCAATTGCTATGTCATGTGCAATGGACAAAGCATGATTGATCCAGACTTGCATTTTATCAGCAGCATTGAGAGCACACTGCTCCGAGATTTTGAGATCCGGAAGTGGAGGGAGAGGTCTGTATAACGCAGATCAATGTCAAATTAAGAAAGTATAATCACCAGTAAACCTTATGCATTTTTTCTCAGACTTAACTATCAAGTATCTACCTAGTTATGATCCATGCAATTTTTTTTTTAGAAAACAAAACTGAAGTATAATTCACTGTTTTTCTGAAAGAAACTTGACTAAAAAGTTCAAATATCTCCGGACTAAGAGCATGAGGATTACAATTTACAAATCGCAAGGATGTAAAGTACCTTTGAAGAAGGGAAGCAGCTTTGGCCCAGAAAAAGAGAATGATAACGAGCAACAATAGAACATTGGCCACAAATGACAAGAGATTATATCCGGCTCGTTCAAACAGGATCCACAGTGCCGTCGCGGCAACCAGTACCACCACACCTCCGCACCAGTTCTTCCAAAGCAACACATCAGCAACTATCATAATCAAAACAGCACAAAAACGAATCAACTGAATGAAAAGCATAAATTGAAGAAAGAACAACGCGAAATCTGATTGAAAGAGAACGCATCGCGAAGGAAGTTTTACAATCAATTCTAAACTATCAAAAACACTGATGGATTCGCGAGAGACAGAGATCTTATCGGTGAATGAAGGCATAGGATGATACCTAAGCCGCCGCCGAGAGAGTGATGAACGGATATCCGGCGATGAGGTGGAGGTTCTGCCATGGGAATTAGGGTTTCAGCTGAAGACAGAACCGTAGTTGGAGGAGGAGAAGTTTATGCAGCCTGTGAAATGAAATCGTGACAGTTTTCTTTATTTTCTTCGTTTTTTTTTTTTTAATTTCAGGCGTGAAAACTGAGTGAGAAAAGAAGGTAGGAAGTTGCCGGAAGAAGATGAACTCGATACGGTGTCGTTTTCCAAATTGCTCCAGGAAATAAAGATTCGACGAAGAGCGACCTGGCACATTAGCTAACACAAGATCAATCAGACGGCTCATATTCATTTAATTACAGACAAATGCAGAGAATTTTTAATTACAGAGGATCTGCTCCCGCTCTGCAAAATAACTGAATTGAACGTGGGAATCTGATTTTTTTTTTTTTTAAAAATGAGCATTAAAAAAATTAGGTTAAAGGTCATTTTGGTCCTAAATGTATGTCCTAATGTTCATTTTCGTCCATTATGTTTCAAAATGTTCAAATTAGTCCTAAATGTTGGCAAAATGATTCATTTTGGTCCTAAATATTGGTAACATGCTTCATTTTGGTCCCAACTATTGAATTTGGTCATATTTCTCTCGTTTCTCATTTCAAGTTCAAAGGACTTGTTAATAAGAACTCGTACCTCTGAATTCGTCGCATTTGAATTTGAAATGAGAGAGATATAATCAATTTTACTTGTTTGACAATGAAACGAGAGGTCTAACTTTTTGGACCGATTTGACCTCGTTTGCTGATGGCACCAACTGGGTAGAGAAAGTACTCTTTGAGAACGATATGTAACTCTAAACTCGTCATGTTTGAATTTGAAACAAGTCATATTCAATAGTTGGGACCAAAATGAAATATTTTGTAAACATTTAAGACCAATTTAAACATTTTGAAACATAATGGATCAAAATGAACATTAGGGTATACATTTATGACCAAAATGACCCTTTAACCAAAGAATTAATTCCATTTATAATTCATTACCTGAGTCCACCGAAAAAAAAAACTGAGTCTACTCACTTAGCTGTTATTTATTATCATGCGGTTTATTTAATAAGTAATTGCTTAACAATAATAATAAATTTCGGATATTAGATAACTAGATAAGTTCTATAGATATTTCCCACTCCATGATCCATGTATCTTTTGAGATTTTCATAGAAAAATCATTTTAGTTCGGAAAATACCAATTAATAGGACATGTTGAACAAGAAATATTGTTATAAAGCCATTAGGATAATTGTGATTTGGGTGCAAAACATTGCTCCCAAAATAGAAATCTGAGGAAGGATCAAACCTCAATCCTAATCACCAAAAGGCCAAAGGGAGTGAGAAAAGTTTCATCCTGCATATTTTTAAACCTCTATTTGTTCTTTGTTTATGTTTAGATTGAGATGAAATGGGAAAAATGGAAATTCAATTTAAGATTTTGACATTTTCAAGTCAGATTCACAACTATTAATCCAACATGTTTTTTCTCGTTTTGGGTATTTTTCTCAATCTAAATATATTCCAAGGAAAAGAAAAGGATATACTTAAACCTAAATTGAAAACATGTCAAAAACAAATTCTCACTTTTCCCTCCTGAACCCAAACGTGCATGAATCAGTAGAAAGCAGTCACTATTCTGGAGATTCAGATGTAGAAAAAACTGTCAATCCCATTGAACCAGGAAACCTAAATGTAGTCTAACGACTATGTTGTGTCCAAGTTAATAATAGACACATGTAAAAGGAAGCTCAAAACCAGATTTTAAATAAGTTATGGTACAGAAAAGGCTTGTTTGTTATGTTGCCTCCTCATCGTTATCAGAATCCCCATCATCTGAAGACTCCTCTTTATGTTGCTGCTCTTCTCCACCATGTAATTTTCTCTTCTTCTCCTTCTTTCTTTGCTTTTTCTTTTGACGTTTCAGCCGCTTCTTTGCCGTACGTTCCTCGGCAGCTTTTAATCTTTCCTCCCTCCTCATATTGAACTCCGCCACTTCTTTCCTTTTCTGATAGTCTACTTCCATCCTAGCGAGTCTATCTTGCTCTTTCCGTCTCATCTGCCGGTACTGTTGGAAGAGGAATTTGGTATAATAATAAGGAAACAATTGAAACAGCTTTCCCACAATTTGATACATGACAAACTACTCTATATACATCTGTCCAGTAAGCATTGCATAAGCAAGCACCTCAAAGCAGTAGCCTACTCAATCTTAAGTTTTGGAAAACAAATGCAAGTAAAAAGTTCCTTGCAGAATCAACTGAGCCAAATTATCATTCTTGGTTTCCCATTAAGTCTAGGCTCCAATTATTTATTGCTGTAAGGTGCTTGAAGCAGATTTCGAACCTGATTTATAACTATTACAAATAATCACCAATAGCTAAAGACCAGAGACCTAAGCTGATCTAAGGGCAAAAATCAAAATCAGTAAATCTAATCCCAATTACCACCTTAAATTTGTCTTGTCTACACAAGTTGTTAGAGTTATTTTGTAACACAGATCAAACATGATGACACCTTGACATCTGAGGACAAACTTATAATAGTACAAGAACCAAGAAAACAGAGAGCTTATCCATGAAGTCCTCATAGGCTCATATATCCCTTGATTAATTCCTAACAAGATTCAATGCCACATGAGAACCAAAGGCCTGGAAAAAGAAAAGAAAGATGAGCATGTGACTTCTAATAACCTAAATTAACCACCTTCCAGATGCCGTTTGAGACAGAATCAAACGGAAGAGAAATGGTACTTCGAAGACAATAGAAAAATACAACGAACCAAAGGCTAATTTGTTTCTAGATGGTAAATGCACATTAAATTTAACAATGTTAAATAGAAGTCCTCTCTTAAGAAGCTGAACATAAAATACATAGTAACATAGAAACCAAAGGAAGTGCCTCGGCTGTAAGAAAGATAACCCAACACTGAGTTTTATTATTAGTACTAAGTAACTGACTAACAAATAATACAAGCATGGATACTCCACTTAATTATTCAAAATAAGAAGAAGTTGATGCATTAACCAATTACCCCAAAATTATATTCCTAGTCTATGGAATCAACAAGTCATCGATAATAAGCCTTGGCTTACATGGAGCACCCCATCTGAAACAAATAATTGATCAACGTTCTTCCCTATCAGTTTGCATCCATTATATATATGAAAGACCTACTTTCACTAATCAGCATAGGTATTTTAAGTTCATCCTATACCATAGTTCACATCTATTTAAGAATCTGAACTCCACACTTTTCTCATTTTGTTCTCAGACGCCACTTTTAGTAAAACTTATACTTTCTCCAGTTGAAATAAATCACATCATAAGAATTAAACTTTATATTTATCAAATGCAGTTCTATAGTTTAATCCCAAAAAGGAGAAGACTACTAGCCACACCATGTCCTTAAAAATCCTTAGTCATATGGCCAATTCCTTAAGAGCTCTTTAACTCCTCCACACACCCCCCCCCCCCCCCCCCCCCCCCCCCCCCCCCCCCCCCCCCCCCCCCCCCCCCCCCCCCCCCCCCCCCCCCCCCCCCCCCCCCCCCCCCCATCTCCTTTTTTACTCTGTTTTTTGAAGAATTAACCACAAATACTGCTGATAAGCACTTTAGTGACTTCCTGAAACTATCTAACATATTATTCTCCCTCAACGCATCCACCAGATCACGATTTAGCAACATCTCAGTCCTCATAAATTGGCCAAATGGCAGATACAGCTACAACATCACTTTTTGTAATGCTTGTATGATCTATAAAATACAATTTGTTGCAGTACATGATGCCCCTAACTGGTTCATTGACAGATTTAGTTAATAATGCACGCCATCATCCTAAAATTTAAGTACAAAATATACTAGCCTGAACAATAATAAACGACTGAAAGCACCTTCATGGTAATTCTACCTCCCAAACAAATACAAAGCAATATGCATTTCGACTATCAAACCTAAACTTCCTTAAAACTAGCTAAAGTGCACTAGAAAAGTACTGAAATGCATAACTGGAGAAACATCATCCATTGGTTCGAAAGAAACTTCTATTTACCTGGTGAAAGTCGCCGGAGCCGGAACCGGCGGAACTACCGGACGTGTTGCTGACTCGCACGGGCACGTTATCGATGATTCGTCGAAGCTTAACCTCGAGGTCCTCTTCTTCCTCTTTGAAAACCGGAGGAGTATATTCCACAAGTGCATTCGATGTTGATGCTCCAGGCGGCAACGGCGGTTTCGACTTGTCCGGTATTGCGAACACCTGAAGGTTACTGTCTTTGGGTTTGCCCGTCGACATACTTGGATTCCTGAAACCCTAATTTTTCAGCTCAGAAGATAGAATTCAAAATTCGCAGTTCAGAGTTCGGATTGTGTGAAGAATGAGAGCATCAGGCTTAAAAGAGTTCACGATTTCGTATCAATCTCTTCTTCTCTCCCTTTGAATTGTAAATACTAAATACTCTGACGAATCGGGCCGGGGGTTTCTTCTTGCTCGTTAGATCACACTTCTCTAAATCTAAATTACGATATCGGGATCATGTTAATAAGTTAAAATATAGGTCAAAGTGTGAATTTGGTCTCATATATTATTCTAAGTTCTCAATTTGGTCCCATATCATTTTTTTGTTATACTTTTAGTCTCATATCTTTGAGTCAATTCCCAATTTAGTTCCATATATTTTTTTGTTGCAGATTTGGTCCTATTTCTTTGGATCAATTGTAAAATTAGTACTATATCTTTAGGTCAGGTGCAGAAATAGTCCTTTATCTTTACAAAAGGAACAACTACCACTTGATCCTTTTGTAAAGATACGGGACCAATTTTGCAACCTGAACAAACAATATAGGACCAAAAATGATATGGAACTAAATTAAGATCTTTTAGAAAGATATAAGACTAAAAGTTTAACAAAAAAAGATAGAAGACCAAATTGAAAATTGCGAAACAAATATGAGACCAAATTTAAACTTTGACCTAAATTGTATTATTAATTGAAATAGTATTACCATTTAGAAAGTGAAATTAAGAATAATTCTAAATTTTATTCATTACAGCAGCCAAATTTACTAGAGTGATTGAAAAAAAAAAAGATTCCAACTTTTTAGTCATGAAAAATGTGTTAACCTTGAAAAAAAAAAGACCTTGAAATATTCTTAAATTGTTATATAGTTTTTTTTTACTGAAAATATATATAGTTATATTATCTAAATTTGTGACCAAAAAAATGTAATTGCTCGATTATGTTGTCAAATTATTTTAAAACAAAACTAAAAAATTTGACATTAAAATAAGTTAATTTTTGTAATTGAGACAAGATTTGTCAGAACATTAGGACACTTTATCATCTTGATAACTAAAATTTTATTAATTGAAATAATCTCACTTCTCACCGCATAGAAATTGAAATTAAGAATAATTCTAAATTCTAAATTTTAGGTAAAGAAATGTACTTTTTAGGTGATATGGAAAAAGAAATATCAAAACTATCAGATAAACCATGGCTTGTCTTCTCGTTTCCAATTCCCTCTCTCTTTCGCTTACCCAATCTCTTCCTTCCACATTCTCTGCACGCGCATCCTTCACGCCGTCGCCTTCGCCGGCGGTTCGCTTCGCCGGCAACTCCTTCCGCCGGAATTTGAGATTCTCGACGGTGGTGACTCGTGCGGGTCCCAGCACTAGCAGCTATCTCTTCGCTTTTGCACTACCATTTTCTCTCCTCGTTATCACCATATTCTCGGCCTGGAGAATTGGAGAGAAGCTTGACAGAGAGTTTCTTGAGGAGGTACTTAGAAATAATTATTCGTGCTAGATGTTGTTTTTGGTTTTGTTTCCTTTTTTTTTTATAATTATTATTTCTTGCTGCTGGATTTTGCGAGATCGTTAGCATTTGAAGAAACCCTCAATTGCAAACCACAGTTACTCACAATTGAGAGAATTTGCTAAGTTGGTACTGATTTTGCTCAGTTGAAAATGAGATCAAACCACATATAAACAATTTTCTTGGATTTGTTTGGCTGAAAATGAACTATTGTTGTCTCATTAGAAGGAAAATTTTTCACTGGATTACTAGTGGGTTTCTAAAATCTTCGAATAATTATTGACTCCTATGCAGGACCAAATTAACTCTTAAGAGCGAAAGTTTGTTGAATCATTCTTCTGCTAACTTGGATTTTGTTTTTGTTTTTGTTATTTTCTCTCAAATCTCAATATCTATAAATGCTATTGTATTTGGTGATTTCTCACACTATGTGCCAGTGCTTAAGTCACTTTACCTTAATCAATTCATGGATCTGGTGGCAGAGTGTTTTGGTTTATCAAATTTCGTATGACAAGGATCTAGGCACTTGTTTTTTCTTTCTTCTATCATATCAAGATGTTCTATTGTAGCTTCTGTTGCAACAAAGTTCATCTTCGAGTGATACAAGGATATATTAACTGTTGCTATCTATACAATTTGATGTAAACATTCCAAATGTAATATCAACCTTTTTTGTGATATGATTTGTAGTTCTATTTAGCATCTTTATAAGCTAACCTCAAAGTCACTTGTTCTTAGCCATGCATATTTCAAAATTCTAATGAATAGAATATGTGTATCAGTGTATGTAACATCATGTACTGAAATATTTTTGATCTGATTATTTTGACAAACATCTTATGAATACTAGATGGCAATGAATGAAGCTATCATGGCAGCAAATGAAGACGACGATGAGGATGGGGATGAGGATGACACTGAAACTTTTGTACAACAAGAAGAACCTGCTGTTACACCAGCTCGCAACAGACCAAAAAGGGAAGCTTGAAGTTGCATTTTTATCCCTCATAGATTTTTGACAGGGGATGCTCCTGGATATTAGGTAGGCCTTTAGAACTAAGATTGCAGAAGGAGAGGAGAAGGCAGTGTTGTTTTCTTGCAGAGTCAAAACTTTCTTTTGGGATAATGTAAAATAGGTCTTGTAGACATCATCTTCCTACTTAAAAGGATTCAGATGTGGAAGGTCTATACTTCATTGCTTATTGGAGTATCTTGTTTCTTCAGATATAGCAAAATACACTATCTGTTCAGTATAAACAAGGAAAAAAAAGAATGTAATTCATAATCTTTTGAGAGGAATTTGTTAAGTAGATATGCCAAGTTCTGTTTTCCTGGGGAATTTTTTGAGTGCTGGGTTGTTTGATCTATCTGTTATAGATACACACGTAAGTACATAAGATAAAAATACATTAGATGGATTTGCATTTTTTTTATTGGTTTTGGGTTCTGCTGATTGAAAATGTGGAGTGATTTCAAATTTGGTTCATGGTTATTCTTATCAAGTTAAGGTCATATGAAGTGTAATTTCAGGTTTGCTGTTTGGAAAAATAGATCAATGGAAGTCTAGCTTGGTGTTTAAAATTTAACTAGATGAGGATCACTATGGTTTAGTCTGGACTCTGGATCTTGCTGGTAGAGAACATTTCCCATGATCTTTGTTTGCTGAATTATTAGTTAATTGAGTTGATTTGGGATTTGAGTTGGTGTCGTTGATGATAAATTAAATATAAAGGATTGTTATACATAAATATATATATATATATATATCCTATTGGCCTACTATTATTATATTCAAACAATTTTATCTTCAAAATTTTGAAATTTGACTGAAATGTTATTACTGATTTGATTTATCCTTTGGGCCAAAAAAAAACATTTGATTTATCTTTAATTTTCTCCTCGTTTGTTGATCTGTGTTATAACTAGTACAGCGGCAGGGCTAGATCAGATTCTACCTTGGATGTTTTATCACAAAATTATGGGTTTGGGCTGTTTGATTCCTATGATCCTATCTATGAAAATAGTTCTTTAAAATTGACAAATTGTTCTTAAAAACAGCCAAAAACAGAAAGGGCAAAAATGTTATTGGTATCTCCAAAGTATATGGTCTTTTTCAGTTATACTTTCAATATTTTTAGTTAATTATACTCTTAATGTTTCAATTGATACAAAAAAGAAAAGAGTGGGGGTATAATTGACTAGAAAAAATTTTTGGGGTATAACTGAAACTAACTTCATACTTTTAGGGTACGATTGACGAAAAAAGAACTTTAGGAGTACAACTGAAAGTGATTGCATACTTTAGGAGTACCAATATTACTTTTGCTAAATGGGAAAAAAAAACTTGTTTGATAAATTAATTTTTAAAAACCTAAAAACAAAAACTCTGTTTTAAAAAATAGTTTTGAAAATTAAAAAACAAAAATAAACATTTTTGCGAGCTACACCCTAGGTGAGAGGACCCAGGTTCGATCCCTAGAGTCGACATTGTTGGGAGGGCACTACCGTTTCGTCTCTGTAGCCCGAATGGGATTAGTCTTCGCTTAGACCGTAAAACGGATAGGCGGGGGAAACCCATAACATACCCAAAAAAAAAAAAAAATAAACATTTAACTATGAATCGTTTCTTTTTTTGGTGATAAATATGAATCGTTTTTGTTTAACATTCATATAGATATAATATTAATAAATTAATCTAATAAATAATTATATTAAATAAATAAAAATAACAAACAATGATGTACAAAATCTTTTTATTTCAGATGCTATACCAAACAAATAATAATTTACACTTTGGTCTCCAATAGACGTGAACAAATTCTTCAAAACTTTTTGTGCAAAAGTATTATCGGTAACTCCAATGTATGAGGTCATTTTCAATTATACCCTCAATATTTTTTTTTGTCAATTATACCCTTGATGTTTTACATTTGAGTCAGTTATACCCGAACCCGACATTTTTTTTTTTTGTTTTAAGGTCCTTAAGTCTCCATTATTTAGAAATCCTCCATTCTCTTAAGATTTTTCTTTCACACGAGTCCTTAACTAATTACAGAACAATCTATTATGTTTGTCATCTTTAACGAATTAGTCTTGCAATTGAGAAACTCGAAAAATCTCTCCCATTTGTTTTTCACAGTTCCGGCAGCCACACACAAACTCGCCGATGAGTCTCAAATACAGAGAAATCGAGCAAAAATACCAATAGGGTGAGAGAGACGATTGTAAGGAAAGGAAAAGAGATGAGAACGACGTAATTTAAGGGAGACCAGGAAGCTGAGGACGACGACGAGAAAGACCATGTCGACAGAAACGAGGACAAAGTGGACGTCGATGATGAAGTGTGGTGGTGATGTTTTAGGATAACAGAAGGAGAGTTGTTAATGGCTTCTAAAGACCTGTTTGTTAAAGATAATAAACATTCAAGATAATAAACATTCTAGACTATTTTGTAGTTACTAGTTAGTTAGGGGTTGGGGTATAATTGATTCAAGGCAAAAGACCCTTTCGAGCCCCTAACGTTTGCAGTGATTTTCAATTATGCCCCTAACGTTTCATTTGTGTCAGCTGTGCCCCCAATGTGAAACGTTAGTTTCAATTATGCCCCCAATTTTACTTGTGTGTCAATTTTTTGTTCTGAATTGAATCTGTGGCAAGATGACTGGATAAATAAAACATCTCTGGTCTATTTTTTATACATCATGGCATTTCCTACGTGGATTTACATTCTCTAAACCAAAAAATCACTACCCTAAAATTTTTTTGACATCTTCATCTTCGCAAGCCTTATACCACGTAGGAAATGCCATGATGGATTAAAAATAAATTAAGGATGTTTTATTTATCCAGTCATCTTGCCACATATTCAATTCAGAATAAAAAATTGACACACAAGTAAAAAAATTGACACATCATCATTGAGTCAAAATTGAAGGCATAATTGAAACTAACGTTTCATATTGGGGGCACAACTGACACAAATGAAACGTTAGGGGCATAACTGAAAATCACCGCAAACGTTAGGGGCACGAAAAGGTTTTTCTCCTTGATTCAAATATGAAACGTTCAGGGTATAATTGACAAAAAAAACGTTGATGGTACAACTAAAAATGACCTTATACGTTAGAGGTACCAACAATATATATTTTTTTTTTTGTGAAAAGTGAAAAATGATCAACTCTTGTTACAAAACAAAACTTGACTACACAGTTTGAGAAAGGAATAAACTTTTGATAAACATTAAAAGAACACATCTTCTCTTCTAAGAATCAAACAACAATAAATGTATTTTATCATCGTACATGTCAACTCTAAAATTATTGATAGATAAATCTTTTTTAATAATTTCTTAAAAAAATATTTCTCACTATATGAATCAGCTGGCGAACAAAGAAGATCTTTCAGCTTGCGAACCAAGAAGCACATACATTGATATTCTTCCTCTCCATCCCGTAAGATAAGAACAAAATCACTTCCGTCTTGTATTTTCTTATCAAAATGGCATACAAGCTAAAGATGACCTAGGTCTTGTGACTTCGAAGTAATAATCTATAGCTTATCTCATACGAATAATCGAGATGTGGGTTTTATAATATTTCTCTAACAATCATGTCAACAAATAAAGACTATTAGTAGGAGATAATTAGTTGGAATTCGATATAAAAAGTCCAATTAATTTAACAATCCTCTTACCACCATCTTCACCCATGTATAGGGTGATTCAATATTTTTTTTTTGTTAAAAAAGTGTAGAGGAATAAGAAACATAAATTATCTAGTAGTATCAATGAATTTCGATCAAAATTTTAAAATTTTTTTACAAGTAATACAATAATGAAAGAGAGTCATACTCATCTAATGATAGAATCAATACAATAACTAAGAATAATATAAATCATAAGTGGAAGGATAAGATCAAGTATTAGCTTATTTTAATCACCTAGGGCGGTTTTAGACCATTACTTATCACATAGAAATGATAAAATATCATTTATTCTAGAGCAAACCCCCTTTTTGGTCCCTCAATTGTTACTGAGTCGAGGAATCGGTCCCTCAATTGTGGAAAACTACAACTCAGTCCCTCAATTGTACAATCCCGTTTACGTTTTGGTCCCTCACGTCTGGTCCGTTAGTGATAGAGGTGTTAAGTGATGACGTGTCACCGTTATCTGCTTAGGTGGCCGTTAAATGCTTAGTTGAGGGACCAAATCCTTGACTCAGTAACAATTGAGGGACCAAAAAGGGGGTTTGCTCTTTATTCTAATCAATATAAGAACACAAAACATTCTTTGGATGAGGTAGTGAGCTAAAACGGTAGAAGTATTTGTGGTAGTTCAAAATATGAAGTCAATTTTAATTGTATTTTTAATTTTTTTTAATTAATTATACTCTCAAAATATGTGAGTAGTTTTATATCCAAAATATTTTAGGTTAACCAATCTTTTCTTTTGTTAATTGTACTCTTAGTACAATAGACTCAAATGTTAAATATGGAAGGTACAATTAATTCAAATAAACTTTGGGTTAGTCTAAGATGCAAAGTTTTATTATTGACATGAAATGTAATTATTGATGTGGCATAATTATAGTCATTAATATAATTTAATGCTGAAAAATAATAAAAAATAATAATTTTTTCAACCAATTAAAACTGTGTATGGAGTCACATCATAACTAACTCTTCCACGTGTCATTATATTATTGGCTCATAACTCATTGTATCCCATATCAAGAATCAAACTTTGCATTATAGACTCACCATAAACTTTGAGCGTATAGCTAAAACTAATCTCATATTTTGATGATATAATTTATCAAAAATAAATTTTTGAAAGTATAACTAAAATTAACCTAATTGTTTAAGATACTAAAAATACTTTTGTGAGACTTAAAACTTAAAACGGTTTGAGTTAAAAAAATATTCTTCTGGGCACAAAAACAATAAATAAAGAAAAATAAAAAATGATTAACTTTCAAACAGAAATTGCATTAAAATATGGCGTAGTTTCATAAGACCACGTGTGGACCTGTACTTGTTAGTTGTTGATACTGATATACTTGAAAAAGCATAATTTTATTTCTTAAAAAAAAAAACTGTTGGCTATAATATGAAACAAAATTTTCAATCCCAGCCCAGCCTACAATAATACAATAATATAGTTCAAACTTCAAAATAGAATAGAGCGGTTCCGTTAGAAAAAGAAAATCCAAACAATATTTTGAAACCACGGGATTTTAGGCGGTCGGTGACCGGCACGTGTCTGTGCCACTTGGCCGTTACAACCTCGTCCTTCCATTCTTGTCAGTTATTTTTGGCATTTTATCGTTAAATCATTTTAAATTTTAGAGTATATAATAATATAATAAAAAGGGTAAATTACACTTTGGTACCCTTTGGTTTGACCCGATTTCACTTTGGTACCCTGTGATTTGATACTTGACACTTTGGTACCCTGTGGTATTCTCCATTAACACTTTGGTACCCTTTGGAGCTATTTTGTAATTTTAACCATAATAAATTTTACAAAAATTACATATTGACCCCAAAAATACCCTATTTGTAATTTTTTGAAAATTTTTTGGGGTCAATATGTAATTTTTGCAAAATTTGTTATGGTTAAAATTACAAAATAACTCCAAAAGGTACCAAAGTGTTAATGGAGAATACCCCAGGGTACCAAAGTGTCAAGTTTCAAACCACAGGGTACCAAAGTGAAATAGGGTCAAACCACAGGGTACCAAAGTGTAATTTACCCTAATAAAAATAAGTTAACAATTCAATCCCTAAAAAATTATCAATATGATAATTTGATTATTGAAATATTAAAATATATAATTCAGTTTTTAAAATATTTAAAGTTTAAACAATATACTTGTGCATTTCATAACTAAAAACTATTGTGATTGATTTAAAAATATATTGTTTTAATTTTCGATGACTAAATTTTATATTTCAATCTCTTAAGAATTAAGTTGTCAATTTAATGATTTTTCAAGAATTAAATTATTAATTTACTCACGCATTTAAACTACTAGGGGCTTTACGTGTCCTAACGGGCACGCAAATATGTATGCAAAATAAATAAGGGACTAAATTGTTAACTTAGTAAAGAAAGAGAGACCAAATAGTAAATTTTCTCTTATTTTTAATTTTATAGACTATAGTTTTAAAGATAAACGACCAGAAAGGGGTGGAGCCATATAATATAAGATAATAATTTAGTTTAATCTGTTATAAGCATTTATAGAGATCTAATAATAAGTCTGATATATTTTAAATTTTATTATCATTATAGTTAATAATTATTAAGAAAAAATTAAAAATAAATGTTTTTTCACATCTCAATTAATATATTTACTTAAGTTATTCTTATATTTCAAGAGATATCTGAATTTTATAGTTTTTTGTAACTAAATTACAAAATTTGCAAATTTTTAGAGATTATATTATTATTTATTAGTTTATTTGTAAGAAAACAGTTTTGTAAATTTCGAAGAAAAAAAGTAATAGCATAGAAGCCTAATCTGATTAGAAGTTTGGTAGTGCCGGATTCAAACATTATTCTGGTTCAGTATTTTCTGCTTCTTGATAATTTAATATCTTTAAAAAATTCCAATTTTTATTTTTTATAGTTAAAACTGATTTTCTATTTTATTGTCAACTAAAATTAACTGACACTTGATATTATATCATTTGAAAACAAATATGTTTAGTAGAGTTTTCACCAAAAAAAAATATTTAGTAGAGTGCAGTTATCCTTACTAGGAGACTCACCCACCATAGTTAGATGCGCGACTCGGGTCGAGTCTGGAATAATCAAGGAGTGACCTTGAATACTGGACATGCAACTAAAAAAATATATTTAATAGAGTAAATATATTTATCTCAATTAATATATTTAATTTCTAGAGATGTACTTATATTTTCAGTTAAATAAATTAGTTTTTTTTATCTAAAATGTATTCTAAAACTAATCGTAAGAAAATATATTTTGTAAATGTTTTCTTTTTTAAAAAAATTCAATAGCATAGGGAGCCTAATCTGATTAGAAGTTTGATAGTGCAGGATTCTAACATTATTCGTTATCTCTTGCTTCTTGATCATTTCGTATCTTTCCAAAATTCCAATTCTTCTATAGTTTAAATAAATTTACCATTTAGCCAAGAAAGATCGGCCCAGTTGGTAAGGAATCAACTCATAATCTACAAAGTCGTGAGTTTGAATCCCACTACCGATGTAAAGGTCTTGTTGGTAGGCGATCTGTAAGTATCTCTGTAAGCTCTCATAGAACTTTGAGGCTTGCCCTAGTCTTGGTGAGCCCCGGGGCCCAACTCACCCAAACTTCCGCCTATCAAAAAAATAAATTTACCATTTTATTGTTATGTCTTAACTAAAATTAACTAAAACTTATCATATATGATCCCGAAAACAATGTAATTTTTTCTACTAAAAAAATTAAACTTGTTTTAAACATGCGTTGTTCTTAAAAAATCATAATAGATTATTATAACAGAATAATTAACTAACGTAATATATAAACTTGAAATTGAAATATATAATGTCTATCTCTATCTCCACGAAATCAAAACCAAAATCGTTCACGTAATGCTTGCCAGTTGCCAGCCTGGCCCCACTCTCAAACCTTTTAACTTATCCTCTCAACTCTCAACCGTCATAACTTAAATCAAATTCTCGTTTATCATCATCTCACCTAAATTATCGCGATATTCTCGATATTACAATTACAACTAATTTACAAGTCAAATACTTTCCTTTCTAAGAGAACATTTACTTTGTGGTCCTTAAGTTGTTGCTGAGTCAACAATTTAGTCATTGAATTGTAGGAAATTACGAATTAGTTCTTGAATTTTACATCATCGTCAACTTTTTTTGGTCTCTAAATTGTAGAAAAGTACAAATTAGTCCATGAGTTTTACATCACCGTCAACCTTTTGGTTCTTGAATTGTAAAAAAATACGAAGCGATCCTTGAATTTTACACCACTGTCAACCTTTTAGTCCCTGAATGTGGTGTAAAGATCCACAACGATTAACAACTCAGGGACCAAAAGATTGATTGTGATGTAAAATTCAAAGACTGATTCATATTTTCGTACAATTCAAGGATCAAAAAGTTGACGATGGTGTAAAATGCAGGGACTAATTTGTATTTTCTTACAATCCAAGAACCAAAAGATTGACGATGGTGTAAAATTCAGGGACTGATTCATATATTTTTTATAATTCAAAGAGTAAATTGTTGACTCAATAACAATTCAGGAAAAAAAAAATATTTTCTCTCCCTTTTAATTTCAGCAACTTCCATTCCACCATCAACGAACTTCCCGAGTGAGTTTTTATACCGCCGAGAATTTCGTTGGATTCTGAGTAACATACGTCGCCTACGTGGCAATGACTGGTGGTTATACAGCTGTAAATTAATGTAACCGGTAATCGAATAGTACCGGTTTGCGTATTATATCTTACCTGTTTCAGTTAACCGGCTGTGTCAGTTACCCTAACCCCTCTCTTTATAAACCTCTCCCTAATTTCTTCATTCTCTGCTTCTCTCTCAAAAACAGAGGCTCCTCCTCTTCCAAAAAAAAAAACTCTGAATCGTCTTTTTCATATTTTAGGGCTTTTCGTTTTCGTGTTTGTTCGTCTTCTTCATTCATCAATGGTAATTCAAGATTTAACAACGGAGGCTGCGTTGTTGGGAGATGTGGATCGGGTCAAAGGTCCATGGAGCCCCGAGGAAGACGACATGTTGAAGAAACTGGTGGTGCTTCACGGCGCGAGAAATTGGTCGGTGATTAGTAAAGCGATTCCCGGACGGTCGGGAAAATCGTGCCGTCTACGGTGGTGCAATCAGCTGTCGCCGGAGGTTGAGCGCGGCGCGTTCTCGCCGGAGGAAGACGAGATCATCGTTCGCGCTCACGCGAAATACGGTAACAAATGGGCCACCATAGCTAAACTCCTCAACGGCCGTACGGATAACTCGATTAAGAACCACTGGAACTCCACCTTGAAGCGAAAACACTCCGCCGTGATCTCCGACGGCGACGGCGACGATCTGTTTCTCCGACCGGCGAAACGGCCGGCGAAAGATTTTCAATCTCCGGCGATTCCGTCGGTGGATCATTGTCGGAGCCCTAGCAGTCAATCTGGATCGGATGTGAGCGATTCGGGACTCCAGGTAGTCTCTTCGTCGAATCTGATTCGAAATTTTGCGAGAACGGCTCCGATTTTGAAAAACGAACCGTCGACGGAATTGACTCTGTCTCTTGCTAGAACGGAAGAATCGACGGAGAATGAGAAGAAGAAGAAGAAGCAGCCATTATTATCTGCGTCGGAAATAATGTCGTTATCATCGTCTATAGAGAGAAAATACAGTGATAGTGGAATGATGGCAACACTTGGGCCTGAGCTATTGACAGTGATGCAGGAGATGATAAGAGACGAGGTGAGAAATTACATTGCGGCATTATGATTTGAATATGGATATTGGGATGAGGACAGAGATTTTGGTATTTGGAAGTCGATTTTTTAGGGTGTACATATATATGATGGAATCAGAGAGCTGGGAAATTCAAATTTGAGATGAACATATACATGTTGAACCTTGTGAGTTTATTATTGTTATGACCATAATGATAGATTGAAATTCAAAGATGGGAATGGTTTTGTTTTGGAAGGGTTATTATTGAGAGGAAGATGAATAATGGTACGGTGAGTGTATTGGACGTACTACTCTAACGGCACTGGTTTACTGTTTGTTTGGTTGTGTGCCGTTGTCATATTTTGATTATGGTGATGCTTCGACTCATTGGACACTTTAGCTTTGTATCCATATAAAATTATAGGCTCATCAAACAGAAAACAAAAATAGGAGGAAAAAAAAATTTACACTAATTGTTAATTTTTTTTATTGTCAATTCCTCTCGAATATTTTATATTTTGATTAATTGTCAATTATTAACCACATAATCTAAGTAGCTAATTATATAATTTAAAATCAATAGAAAAATATATTTAAATTTTAACTTCAATTGAAAAACAAAATGTAATTTTTTGTTAATTTATTGAAAGAAGTAAGTTAAAGAATAAAATTAACTCAAAATATAAAATATTAGGGACGGAATTGATAATTAGTGTAAAGTTTGAAGACCAAATTATTATTTTGTCAAAATAGTTTGTCTCAACTCTTGAAACTGAGAAAAAAAATAATTACATTATATATTATTTTTATTTAAATAAGTGTTTTATAAGAATCTCTCACCTCAATCACATCCACAATTTCCTACGTTCAAATCTCTTTTACTTTTTTCGGCCAAAAAAAACATCTCTTCTATTTTTGTCATCTCTTATATTAAGTCTTTAATTTTAATTTGTTCCTATTCAATCTTTTTTATTAATTTTTTTTTAAAAAAACACTTTATTAAAAATAATTTAGAAGTTAAAACCATTTAAATCATATAGTCCAAGTTATTATTTATTAATTCAATTTGATTAAATAAATTTTCTTTTGGTATAAACCAAGAGTGAAGGGTATCCACGTAATGATAAATCCTTTTGCTATGGGTTTTCTACTTAAGGATAAACAGTTAGCGACAAAATACTTTTCATACTCAAAAGTGAGATTCGAACTCCCACCACTATTTGATTAAAGGACCACTGGACCATACTCATAAAATAAATTATTTTTAATCACTCATTTAAAAAATCATTTCAATACGAGTAATCCAATTAGAAACAATTATTTGAAATCACCTAAATTATCTAACACGCTCTCTTAATTTACCTATTGGAGATTGATTTAAAGAGAACCCAGCATTATAGGCCCACATGGACGCCTAGTCAAATTTCGCTGCTGCGAGTCGGCTCCAAAGTTTCCTTAAAGTTTCAAGTGACATGATTAAAATATTTTTAAACACGAATCATATAACAAGTAATGAATGATTAGACACATTTGGAGCCTATGGGCCGTTGCAATGAATGATATTTATAAAGATAAAATTTATTTCTTATTTTTAAATTTGTAATGAGTTAATTAATCACTCTCTAAATAATTAAAATATATATTATGATCTCTAAAATGATAGAATTGTAGATGATTTGGTTCTTAGAAAATCATTTTACTAAAGAACATGAACATTAACGTTTGATGTGCCCTTTTAATAAATGATGTGAATCTGTTAAATGTTTATTTGACTTTTATATCTTTAGAGTCAGATTAAAAACAAGAGCAAATCCCCTTTATGGTCCCTCAATTGTTACTGAGTCGAGGAATCGGTCCCTCAATTGTGGGAAACTACAACTCAGTTCCTCAATTGTACAATCCCGTTTACGTTTTGGTCCCTCACGTCTGGTCCGTTAGTGATAGAGGTGTTAAGTGATGACGTGTCACCGTTATCTGCTTAGGTGGCCGTTAAATGCTTAGTTGAGGGACCAAATCCTCGACTCAGTAACAATTGAGGGACCAAAAAGGGGGTTTGCTCAAATTAATATCCAACTCATTTCCACTTGACACCTCATTCAAACTACTCTCTTGCAATTTGGTCCCAAAACCCCTAAATCCCCTAAAACTTTTTTTAATCATCTTCTTCATCTTTTTCATCTTCTTCATTCATTTTAGTCCCAAATCCTAAAATTAAAATTGTAAAGTATCCCTAAACCCCTAAATCCCCTAAAACTTTTTTTAATCCTCTTCTTCATCTTTTTCATCTTCTTCATTCATTTTAGTCCCAAATCCTAAAAATAAAATTGTAAAGTATCCCAAAACCTTTCCAAACATTCCAATTTAGTCCTTAAATGTATTAAAAACCCTAAAACCCTAAACCCTAAAAAAAATCTACTTTGAGTTCATTCATTTTATCCCATTATTCTCAATTTATTAAATCATAATTAAAAAAAACATTTTAGTCCCTGAACCCTAATTTCTTCATCTTCATCTTCATCCTCATTCCTCTCTCATCTTTCATTCCTCACCGCCGATCCTACTGCTTCAACCAAATCCTCAAACATCAAAATGGCTCGATTCTTCAAATCCTTAAACATTCTCTCGCTCGATTCTTCAATTTCTGGGTTTGATTTCAAGTTCACAACCATTTTGGGCGTCGCGAGATACATTCATTCATTTCTTAGGGTTCGAATTCGAATTAGGGGAGAAAGTTTGGGGTTTCTTTCGATTTCGAAGAAATTCCGAGAGAATGCCTGCGACTGATGATGAAAACTCGTCGTCGCCGTCGTCGTTTACCCATTTCGGCCGTTCGCTTTTGAGTCTCTGTCGCGACCATCAGGTTCACTCCATGGAAAGCTCAACGACGCCACATGTTCACTCTGTCGCGACTTGCTTTCTCTCTCATGAGTCTCTAAGCTTCTCGATTCCTTCCTTCGCTGCCACGAGAGATTTTCGGCTGATGAATGATGATGATGATGATGATGATATGAACTGATGATGAACTGAATTTTTTTTTTAATTTTTGGATGATGAACTGATGAATGATGATGATGATGATATGAACTG
The DNA here is from genome assembly GCA_003254925.1 of Chamaecrista fasciculata. Classification (NCBI taxonomy): domain Eukaryota; kingdom Viridiplantae; phylum Streptophyta; class Magnoliopsida; order Fabales; family Fabaceae; genus Chamaecrista; species Chamaecrista fasciculata. Next base: position 84,636 of record QANZ01016236.1, read on the forward strand.
ATGATGAACTAATTTTTTTTAATCAAGAATTGATGAATTGATGAAACTTGTGTAATCTTTGGTGATTTCTGGTTGTGTAGTTTTAGGGTTTTGTGGTTTGGGGTTTGGAGTGGATGAGAAGATGAAGATGATGAAAGATGATGAAAGATGAAGAGGAAAGTAGGATTTAGGGACCAAATTGCAAGAGAGTAGTTTTTTTAGGGGTTTAGGATTTAGGGTTTAGGGGTTTAGGGTTTTAGATTTTAGGGTTTAGGGTTTTAGAGTTTAGGGTTTTAGGATTTTAGGGTTTTTAATACTTTTAAGGACTAAATTGGAATGTTTGGAAGAGTTTTGGGACACTTTACAATTTTAGGAATTTAGGGTTTTGGAGTTTAGGGTTTTAGGGTTTAGAGTTTAGGATTTTAGGGTTTAGGGTTTAGAGTTTGGGGCTTAAGTTTTAGGGTTTTTAATACATTTAAGGACTAAATTGGAATGTTTGGAAGGGTTTTGGGATACTTTACAATTTTATTTTTAGCATTTGGGACTAAAATGAATGAAGAAGATGAAAAAGATGAATAAGAGGATTAAAAAAAAGTTTTAGGGGATTTAGGGGTTTTGGGACCAAATTGCAAGAGAGTAGTTTTAATGAGGTGTCAAGTAGAAATGAGTTGGATACTAATTTGAGCAAACCCCCTTTTTGGTCCCTCAATTGTTACTAAGTCGAAGATTTGGTCCCTCAACTAAGCATTTAACGGCCACCTAAGCAGATAACGGTGACACGTCATCACTTAACACCTCTATCACTAACGGACCAGACGTGAGGGACCAAAACGTAAACGGGATTGTACAATTGAGGGACTGAGTTGTAGTTTCCCGCAATTGAGGGACCGATTCCTCGACTCAGTAACAATTGAGGGACCAAAAAGGGGGTTTGCTCTTTTGATTTTATTCTAGATTTAGGACATCCCTTAGGATTTAGCTTTAGCATAACTTATGGGCATTTTCGCCATTTTACTACTTTTTAGGCTCGTGTGTTGCTTGGTAGTGGGCTTCTCTTTGGGTGTTTTGGGCTTTGTTGAAAATGGGCCCATATCATTTTACCTATCCTCTAAAAAAAAAGTAAACTAGCAAATCGATCTCTGAAAATTTACTAAGTAAAATTCAGGGATCTATCTGTCACTACGCCCAAATTTCAGGACCGGCTTCCTAGTTTACTAAAATAAAAACTATCCTCTGATCAGCGTCCTAAATGAGAGGAAGAGCAAGGCACAAATATCAAAGAATTTAAACATAAAAGACTTTGAACATAAAAAATGAGTATATAACTTATAAGCCGATAAGGAGACTGTAAAAAAGAGTTTTATAAAGATTTCACTAAATTAAAAAAATATCATTATAACTTTTTTTTTTTTGGAAAGACTCAAAGGTTATGTATCGGAGGGTTTTGTTGGATCCAGATCCTCTGCATTTTTTTTTATATTTTTTTGTACATTTTAAAAAGATAAAAGAAAAGATAAAAAGAGAAATTATCAATCTCGTATATTTATTATTTTGTAAGACTCATACTTTATCTCTCTAAAATACATTAAAAAAAAATGCTGAAGATCCCCCTCCAGATTTTTCTATGTATAGTTTCCTATTGTCTGAAGATTATTTTGAAAGAATAATTAGACGCATTTCAAAGATATTCATTTATGATATAACTTAACTTATTACAAGAGCTGCATAACCGAATCTATTGGTCAACATGGCACATATTTGCTGTTGAATTTGCTATTTGTTTTGAGCTCGGAATGCAATTGCTATTTCTACAAACATGAAGTACATCAATCCAGTTCTAAGATATACCCAACACAAAACATGTTTAACTTTTACCATAACGAATAGGTTTGTATCATATCACTATTTCTACAATATTGCTTCATAATGTGACAAGGCAAGCATGATGAAATTGATAAGAGAAAGAAACCACCTACTTTTCCCGCTAAACAACAAACACATAAAACTGGAAGACAGACACTAAGTAAAGAAAAACCCATAAAAAGTCTTCATAGTTGCCATCAAATGTGCAATGTCTAAACACTGATAAATCAGCCCATAGCATACTTCTGAGTCCAGCTGCGTGCGGTGGCTTCATACTTGCTCCGGTCAGCTTTGTAAATGTGAGCGATCTCTGGCACGAGAGGATCGTCAGGATTGGGATCGGTCAGCAGCGAGCAGATAGACAGCAGCACCTGAAATGCCAAGCGAAACATAGCTAGGAATCCCAAGATCATCACATTTCTAAGACCAAAAGGAAGAACATTTATCCGGACCCTAACCCGGTTTTCACACAACACAATTGTGAAAACTTTTCAGAAAATCATTCGTGAATCCTATAAAATACTATTAGACCATTTTGAATAGATAACATTGAATAAATCTGGCATGCAAAATTCTCTGTTAATATGACATGTCACAATCACATCCATCTCCACACACTTATTTTCAAATTGTATGTGACAATTATTTTCAAGGCATTATAAAATAAAATTTACTTTCCATATAAAAGGTAATCCAATGTAGAGAAATGGTATGAATAAGTCATTTCAAATAAAGTAAAAGGTGGCCCTTCAGTTCCATGAAGACTTCTGAGACTTTCCAACAATGTCCACTCATTCACATAAACAGAAGAAATCTAATAATTAAGGTAACAAAGAATATTTAATCGACTCCCACTTAATCCGTTTTATACCTTTGTAAAGCATTTTTCTTAAAGTTTTGCCATAATGGGATACTGATCCAAAATAACTAATGAAAAAAAGAAATATTAAACTAGATCAACAAACAGTTATTTTACCTGTTTCAATAGATACCAAACCGCATAATAAATAAAGGGGATATATAGATTATTCTAATAAATTGTCGGCCTTTTGTTCATAAGATAATATTTTAAACATTAATAATAACTTTATGCAGTTCCAGGGATTGTAAATTTAGTGGAAAGAAGTCAAACCTTAGAGATAGTGAGAGCAGGACTCCACTGTTCCTTCAGGATATCAAGACAGATACTACCATTACTATTAATGTTTGGATGGAAGACCTTAGTCCTAAATGCAACCTGATTAAAATGGTCATAAGATCTCAAGAACATTAAAAAACTTAATAATTCAATCACAGAGATCATATCAGTGCCTACACATTATATTTTTTTACCTTAGGGGGCTTGAAAGGATAATCTGGAGGAAAATGGATAGTAACTAGAAATACACCTCCAGCATATGGGCTATCAGCAGGACCCATAATAGTGGCTTGCCAATGGAACATATCCTCGGCGACAGGACCTGTTAACGAATAAAATATCACTAAGACTAAAATAATATATACTGAAAATATGTAGCATTAAAATTTAACAAGAACACACATATAGTTGCAAAATACAAACATAAACATAACTGTGGTACCTTAGAAACATAATTTTTTTCATATGTTATTTTAATTTGATTTTTTATTACCGAGAAAATGGTAATTGTAAAAGACACACCTCCTGCATCCTGATTACAAAGCCTTAAAAAAAGGACCCAAGGTTGGAGGCTGGTTAGAGCTTAGCACAGCTTCGGACGAAAAACAATGAACAGTCTTCAAAGATAGTTTTCATTTTTTTCCCATCTTGCAAGATTATGCAAACTTATCTCAAACAATAAGACACCGAATTTGAATACCAATACCAAGTTATAAGATAGGACTCAACAGAGATAAAAAGACGTGCGATTGCTTCTAAGTTCTAATCATAGGCCACCGAAAAAAAAAAGAATACAGTTTGCAGCATAAATATCAACCTACAGAGATACCACCATCATCTTGCAAGTGTATTAGCTTACAAGTTACAACAAACTATGCTGTCATAGTGGTGAAAAGATATAGCTTGTAACTTATAGTGAACAGCTGAAAACCTGAAGATCAGGAGCAGATAAATTGTAAAGTAATCGTCGATGGCAAGAACAACTAGACATAAACTCTTTGCTGACATCTGAGGGTTGGTCTGGAACAAAAACAGGTGAGAATATAGATAACCCATACACAAGGATTTTGCAAGACACAAAAAGCAAATACCTGCTTTAATTATTAGTATTACATAATTGCAGAGATCAAATTTTGTAACCATAGTAAATACATGTAAACCTGAAAACCAAACTAAAAGGTTATATAATTTTACACAACATTGATACCTTAAACTACTAATATGTGGCTATAGGTGCAACATACATATATGATCCTCTGGAAATTACATGTTATCTGTAATCTGCTAACTTGACTATAGTCTAATGCATGATCGACTCACTAAAAACATCACAAATTAGGGGAAAAGAATGGCCCGAGAATTGCAAATGGTTTTAGAACCTGCGCTACATGAAGTCGGAGGATCTTTCTGCAAGTCCTTAAGCTCCTTCAAGATGCGCTTTGAAGCCATGTCACTCCCTCACAACCTGCAGCAACAAAACACTGATACGTGGTATTTTTCAGAAACCCCAGAAAAAATAAAGACAATAATGATCAAGCAAAAACGAAGCAATACCAAATACCCAATAAGCTGTAAAGAAGAGAGAACCCTAGTAGCGGAAGGAAATGGAGAAAAAGGGGCAATACCTGAGAAAACAAAGACGGAAATAGAGTGAATTGGGTGAGGGAAGCAATGAAATGAAGGGATTTGAGGAGAGAGCGATCCCCAAATCCAAAAGAGGCCTACTTTAGCTTCCTCTCACCTTTCAGTCAAGACCCAAAGACTCAAAGAGCCCTTTGTTGTTGCGAAATCGTTGACACTGACACTGATTTTACTACCACTTTGTGTGTGTGTATATATATATATATATGTGGTGGAAGAGTTCAATATTCAAATGACATTCTTATCCATTGCGCCGTTTGATTTTCCATGGTTATCCAACGTGATTAGACAAGAATCATGATGATACCCTAATAATCCCTATTTGTTTGGAAATCTTTTGTCCAATTCTTTTTCCTTTTCCACTATTTTATAATTTAGTAAGTACTTAATTATATTATTTTGAGTCAATGAATCTAAAAGATCTTTGGGCCAAAAAGAAAATGAATCTAAAATTCTAAATGCTCCATCGTTAAAAAGATTTTTTAATTGGTCAGAATTTTAAATTGGTCCTAAATGTATGAGTAGATTTCAAATTGATCCTAAATATTTTATTTGTTTCAGATTGATTTTATATATTTTTATAAATTTTAAATTGGTCTCAAAACTATTAAATATGATCATATCTATCTTGTTTTAAATTTAAATACAGTGAGTCTAGATTGTTTTTCATTTCTCTATCCAGTTTTAAGGTCAACAAACGATGTTAAATTAATTCTCGAAAGTGGATCACTCTTTTCTCGATCAAACAAGTGAAGTTGGTTATATTTATGTTGTTTCAAGTCTAAATGTGACATTTCAGAATTATGTGTTAACTCTTGAAAAATTATTTTTCTACCTAATTGAGACCGTCAGCAAACATGTTCAAATCACGTCATGGAAGAAGGTTTGAGACTAAAAGTGAAAAACCTGAAAGTGTAGTCCCAAATCTATTTTCAAGACACGGGTTGATCTCATTTGCTGAAAATCTCAATTGGGCAAAAAAAAAACTCTTTCAAGAGTTAACACATAGTTTCCAACTCTTCACATTCAAATTTAGAACGAGAGATATATGACCAACTTCATTTGTTTGACAATGAAACTAGTGACCCACTTTCAGGATCTGATTTAACTTAGTTTATTGACAGACCTCAACTAAATAGAGAAAATATTTTCCGAAAGTAACCAACAGTTTTGTATTGGTCACATTCAAATTTAAAACGAGAAAGATATGATCACATTCAATAGTTTGGAACCTATTTGAGAAATTATAGAAATATGTAGGATCAATTTGAAACAAATAAAACATTTAGGACCAATTTGAAATTTATCCCATATATTTTGGGACCAAGTTGAGGTTTTGACCTATTTGTACTGAATATGACTTTTCTTACCATGAGAATTTAAGCCAAAACTTATTAAGAAGTTATTACTCATTAAAGTATACTAATTTCATTCTTCACGCTAAATCACAAATAGTTAATTGATAAATACTATATCTTTCGTGAAAAGTCTTACAAAGAAAAATAATATTTGTTAGATTTTTATCATAATATTCTCTTTTAAGTTGAGTAATTACTTAATTATACTAGCTAAAATCAATGAATCTAATGCGCCATAATTAAAGAAATAATGGCAATGAACGTGCCATAAGATTTTCAATTTGCAATTTCAAATATTCTCTTTTTGGTTACATAACTTTTTTTGTTGCAATTTTGGTCTCATAACTTCTCAAAAGGTTCCACTGTTAGTCCCTTGGTGAATTTCATCCATATTTAGCCGTTAAGTATGACGTGACATAGTGACTAGGATCATGATGTGGCAAAATAAGGTGAAATAGACTGAAATAGGATCTATATGCAACATATTAAAACTTATCTATACCCAACCACAATATATACAAAGAGTGGTACTTCCTCTTCCTCGTCAGCCCAACGAGACTTCCTCTTCCTCATTCCGCTTCCCGATTTGCCGTCGCCGCTGCTTTGGTCGTTCGACTCTGGCTGAGGATCCCATCGACTTCGTCGGTGCCTTCTGCTTGAAGTCTCTTCTTCCCCACCAGATTGGTCCCTGTTAGTACCTCTCTTTGTATATATGGTGGTTGGGTATAGATAAGTTTTAATATGTTGCATATAGTTTCTATTTTAGTCCACTTCATCTTATTTTGCCACATCATGATTCTAGTTACTATGCCACGTCATACTTAACGGCTAAATATGGATGGAATTCACCAAGGGACTAACGGTGGAACCTTTTGAGAAGTTATGAGACCAAAATTGCAACAAAAAAAGTTATGGGACCAAAATGAAACCTTTGTCATAGTTATGGGACCAAAAGTGCACTTAAGCCAATTTTATTTAGCCAAAGGTACCCCGAAAATATGAGGTCGGTTTCAATTGTACCCTCAGTTTTTTAAGTCAATTGTACATTTAATGTTTCAAATTTGAATCGTATCCCCAAATTTAGGGTACAATTGACAAAAAAAAAAAGATTGAGGGTATAATTGACAAAAAAAATTGGGAGTACAACTGAGATTGACTTCATACTTTAAGAGTACTAAGAGTACTTTTACCTTCAATTTATAATTAATCAAGTGAAAAAGAAGAAAATACTTAAGGGGTTCTTTTAATCATAAGTTAAATTTACATTATCATGTGTTTAATATTCTTTCTGGTCATACATAAAAAAAATTTATACTAGTCAAATGTTTATTAGATAATCTTATAACAAAGATATCAGAAATTTTACCTATTTCTTAGGTAAAAAAAAATGCCTATCATATCATACGCTTTATTTTTATTAATGGAATTTGTAATAAAAGCATAAATAACTTCATATAAAATTAATACTTTTACTAATAGTTATTCATTATTCTCTAAAATTGTATATTGATAGAGTAAAAAGACTTCAAAATAATGCTATTAAACATTAAACAAATTATACTCTTTTTTGTTTGATTTTCACTCAAACTCAATGAGTAGTTAGGAGAAATATCCAAATCTAAATTCTGTTTGATCAATCATACAAGTTGTGATGACAATTTCAACTAAATAAACTATAAACTCAAAATCTTTAAAAGTATTATCATGCATCTTCATTTTCCCATCTTTGATGTTCAGAAGTTTGACATATCCCATAATCCCATCCTTTAAACATACTAGTTTCCTTGAAAACAAAAATACACAAATTAAGAATTCAATCTCTGAAAACTTAATTTACATATAATCTTTAAAAATTATGAAATCAATACACTTTAATCCCTCCATCTTGAAGACCAATTTTGATGGTTGAAAATGACAGAAGTGTATTAACTTCATAACTTTTTAAACCTAAAGTGAACAAACTGAAACTTTAAGAGATTGGATTATCAAACTTATGTATGTTTCAGATATTAATTTGTATGTTTACCCAAATAATTATTCAAACATAAATAAATAGCACATTACAAATCAATTTGAATGCTATAAGAGACCAAAAGGTTCAGGCAGGGAGTCAAATCCGTTATCAAAGATGGGACCTTGATCACATTTATCATCAACACTATGCAACCAGTTTGTGTTCTTCAAATCCTCCTTGAGCAATATTGCATCATAGCGAGAACTCTCATACACGTCCACTTCACTCAACTTTGCATAGTACTGTCTCTCATCTGCTTCACTTCCATTGAACATATTCCTCCTCATTTCGTTCCTACTGTCACCATTGGCTCCATTGCTGCTGCTTTGAGGGCTAACATTCATGTCCACTGACGCCGGAGCACTCAGACGACGACCGGATTGGGCCTTCGGAGTGGAAGTTCGAATGCTCTGTGGAAACAGCGTTGTGCTTGAAAGTGAACGAAGATTTCCCGAACTGCTTCTTATATCCTACATCAAACAGTACATATTAGGTTAGGTTCAATATATATGTGGAGACACTTTGCAAATGAGCCAGAGCTATGGTGCTAAATGTAAGAAAATGCTCACAAATTAAACTATTGCTTTTCTTTGTATAATCTCGCAAAGTATCCCTAACTATCCATTTGAAGACTAGGTGAGGAGTAATCCTTATTTAAGCCGAGAAGTCCCATAATAAAAGAAAATCTCCCCCAACTAGTGTCTCTAACAAGGCTCATATGGAAAATGGAATACCTACTACTCTAGCAATCCACAGGTTATATTCATTTGAAACCAAATAGTGATCATTCAAAAGAACTTATTTGTCCATTTCGATACTTCATTATATTCAACAACTTAATCTGGAAGGACAGGAAGAAGAGATTCAAACATACCATATGCCTAATAGCCATATCCAAGGATCTCTTTGAAATGCTTCTTCCAAATCCAGCACCATCAGAGGCATTAGTTGAAGATTTGACAGATTTCCGGGTAACTACATCAGGTGAGACTTTCCTATGCTCAGGCACATCACCATGATGGTGACCATTGGTACTAGCATGACCACGGCTGCTTCTTCCTGTAGGTTCTGCCTGCAATCTTCCCCTCGTGACAATGGGAGATGACTGTCGCCTTGGTATGCTATTTGAAGAAGCTAGTGTTTCACTATTTCCCTTTGAAGAGGATGTGACACCAGGACGGGATCTGCCTGCAGAAACTGGTCTATCAGGTGGCAACGTTGTTCTGAGATTTGGCGGTGTTTCAAGAGGAAAATCAGGTGGAACAATTGGCTGAGGTGCCACACGAGCACGTGGACCCGGCGAGCTTGGCCTTGATGCCGGTGCTGAGTGGCGGCCATTTAAGGAAGGGGATGGGGATGGAGATGGAGCAGAACTGCGACGAGTGGGAGTAGAAGGACGGGAAAGAGAGCGACCAGATGAAGCAGAAGGAGAAGAATGCAAGCTTGCAGGAATGTGAGGCCTAGAGCTAGGAGTGGAGGGCCTTGAAGAGCTTTGTGATGATGGCCTGGTTCTATTATCCATGGAGGGGTTTGTAGAAAGAGAACGAGCTCTTGAGGGAGTGGAGGATCGTGCTGGTGTCGGGCGGGAGGAAGAGGATGATGGAGTGGAAGGCCTTGCTGAAGATGAAGAAGAGCGAGTGATAGGGGAAGAAGGTCTTGTGTATGATGAAACTGAAGCTGAGCTTGTGTTCAGGATTGAGGATGATCTGTTTGAGGAATAGGTGTTGTACTGGGAAGAACTCGAAACGGATGAGCGAGTCACTGAACTGCTTCTTGCTGCTCTAGGCTGATGATGATTGTTCTCTGATTGTGAAACTGAAAGCTGAATTCATATATATATATAACAGCAGTTAGTTAAACTGTTAAACCATTTTAAGAAACTCAGACTGATATTTGAACAAGCATTCCCATTTATTATCTAAGTGCTATAATAGCAACAAAAATTACTACTAAGGTCAGGACTCAGGACTCTCACTGTTTTTTCCATATATTTCTTGAGCACTAGTATTCACATTCACCCTGAGGATTGCATGAGGATGATAAATAAACCCCCACAATTAATGCATTACACTCCTACTTTCATTAAATTCTCCAATAGAACTACAACACAAGTATTTTTAACATGTAAACTCCATTAGATATTGGACCTTCAAAAATCCCCCCACATGTTATGTTCTTATTTTAATTTTCAAATTTCGCACAGGTATTGAGACAATCATGTTCAGAGTACTGTCGAGATTTAAATATGGGCACCTCTCTCTGTTAGGATTCGAACTCGGGTACAACATGTTATGAGAGACTAGTCACTGTCACTAGACCTGACTCCGGTGTGTTCATGTTATGTTCTTACTAAAAAAGCTTGATATCAAACAAATAAAACACCCATACGAATAGAACACATACCCTTGAAGCCTTGGTGGTAGAAGTTGATCTAACTGAACTGCTTCTTGGAGGAACCAAACTTGGTTGGGATTCAGCTTCTGATGATGGGAAAACAGGGGTGCCAGGGGGAGTGAGAAGCCTAATAACACCAAAGACAATGGTTACAACTTACAAACAAATCAAACACAAGTTGTATTATTATCATTAAATCTAATTATAGAGATAGATATGATGGAAAAGTCATAGAGATGCACCAGTCATAATCGTTCTTTCCTCCATCTGTGGATGATAATAGATCATCAATCCCACTCCTTCCCATCACTTTTGTTGATCCAACCGTGAGTCTTCCCAGTTTCACTGAAACTGCATTCAACAATAACACACACAACACAAACATATAAACTTCTTGCAGATTCCAAAAAATCACCAAATTGAAAAGCTCGTGATTATCAGTTATCACATAAGATTCAAATCTCAGGAGGGCATTTCGGTAAAAAGAGAAAAAAATCGCCGAAGCAGGATTGTTAGTTATCAATTTATCATACCATCGGAGGATTCGTCGGAAGATGTGACGGAGAGAGTCCGGCGACTTTTGGAGAAGAGATCGAGGTTCTCGTCGGAGTCCTTGGAGATCATTCCTCCGTTCAAGCTCTGACCTCGCCGGTGCTGGTGAAGCGAAAGCGATCCCGCCGACGACGGGAAATTCCTAGCTCCGAACAGAGATTCACGGCCATTCCTAGTAGTACCACTCATCATCGGAAGAACTCACAGTGGAATCAATCAATGTATAATCCGGGAAATAGAAAAAAGAGAGAGATCTAGGAGTAGTAGTAGTTGAGAGTGCAGTAGATTGAAAGCAAGATAGTGAAACTGAGGAGTCACCATTCACGGAGGTTTTCTTTCGTTTAGGCTTTACGTCAAACACATAGCGAGCGATCGAGCAAGCTGAATTGTGGGAGAATTTCGTTCAGATTGGATCTGCGATCGCCTTTATCTTACGAGATCTTTGTTTATTGTTTATGGAATCAATCGGAAGCACGAAACATCAAATAGCATTGGATCAAAATCAAAAATCAAAAGAAAAAACTATAATAAATCTCTTTCTCTTTCTCTCTCTCTCTCTCTCTCTCTTGTTTGCTTCTTGTTCTCTCCAATCCCATTTTCTGTGTGTCAGAAAAGCTTTAACCACATGGCATCTCTCTTCCTTGGTGGGCCATACTTGCAGATCTCTCTCTCATTTCTTCATATTATATAGTAGCATCATTCATCACTATCATCATCATCTTCATCATCATCAACTTCAAGAACTATCCAATTTTCAAATAGCCCACAGCACATGCCATGGTTTTTGCTTGCTTTCTTTCTTTGGCCACAAAATCTTGTTTATTGTTATTGTTATTGTTAGTGGTTATGCATTGCATAGCAAATTGATGTTTCCAATATTTCATATTCAATTCTTGTTGTTGTTGTTGTTGATGTTGTTTCTTCATAGCCATTATGATTTTTTCTTTTTTCTTCTTTTTTTGGTTTTCCTTTTCCTTTTTGTTTTTCCACATGCATGTGATCTTTAGATTAGATTGGATTACCTTTTTAATAAGAGAGAGAAGACTCTCATGTTTTTAACCATTTCATTTCTTATCAATGGACCCACTTCTAGTACTACCTGCATTTAAAATACTAATTTAGTTGAAACAACCCATGATAATATATTTTAAATTAACTCAAGAAAAAAGAAATTGTGAATATAGTAAAATCTCCAATAATGTATTATATATTGAGTTAGGGTAACTAGGATTATTTTATATTTTTTAATTGAAGTTTATAATTTCCACTTACCATTCTACTAAAAAGTTTGATCAATCAAAGTGATCTCTATACCTATGAGAGGATTAATCTCTAGTTATTCACTAAAAATACCTTTTGGTTCTTAAAAGAAAAAAAGAAAATTGATTAAAGTATTTGTAAAAGAGATAGTAGGTTTTAATATAATTTTAAAATATTTTTTACTAAATTTTTTAATATGAGCACGAAGTGGAGATTTTTATGATATATTATTACATAATTAGGGTTTATTTTAATACAAAAAAGGTGAAGTTGTTCAGATAAATAATATTTTTAGTGTCATTATTATTTATGACTCCTATAATTTTGTGGTTTAAGTTTAATTTGTTAAAAAGATAGGCAGAAAGAACTGATGGCTCATCCACAAAAAGGTCAAGTGTCCCCAACCCTCCCAACTGCTATAACTTGGTACTAAATAATTGCAAGAAATTTAGATCCAAAAATTAAAAATTTAAAAACAAAAAACAAAAAACCTAACCAATGTGGCAATGTCTTAAACCTTGTTTTTATACAGTTTCTAATGCATCTTAACCAATATATTACAAGTATTGGTTAAAACAAATTATAAAAAAAAATTGCAAATATGTTGATAATTGGTGTCTCATTTCATTCAGGAAATTCAAATATGACAAGAATCAAGAAAAGAAAAAACAAACAATAAAATTTGCTAATTTAGTGACATCATTTTTATGGTGTGTATTATGAGACGTTGCAACTACCAGAATTCACCACCAACTAATCTCCTTCCATGTCTTTATGACAAGTGGAGTTGTAAGTTTAACAGTAATTTAATTTGAAGCTCGTTATCATATACTTTCCCAAATACATTCATTTTATAATTTTGCTAAAAAGTTTGTTAATTTATTACATTTAATTCCTCAACACTTCTTTTTGGCCAAAATGTACTTTTGGTCCCTTAAATTTGGAGTAGGTTCCAATTCAGCCCCTTATATATATTTTTGTTTTGCAAGTTAAGTCTCATAATTTTTTAAAAGTTCACTCTATGGTCTTAATGATTAGATGTGATCATGTTTATCTTATTTCAAGTTTAGATGTTTATAAAAAAAATGATTAAATGTGATGGATCAACACAAAAATCTAGTTTAAACTCTTAGGAGCAAAAAGCTTTATCACTTGACTGTGTGTAAATGTCGGTTAAAAGCTTAGAATAATTCATAGCTCCGATTTTGTCGTATTCGCCAAGGTTATTAAAATCAGACCGGCCATTGAACCGGTCGAAGGAGGGGTTCAAGGTTCAATGGTTCAACCGGGGTCTAACCGGGGTCGGACCGTTGATAAATAAATAAATTAAAAATAATAAAAAAACCTATATATGATAAAATTTTAATTCAAATATTCATAATTAGGTTACAAAATACAATTATAATATTAATATATTAATACAATTTTCATAAATTAACATGAATTAATATAGAGATAATCAATTTTCATAATGTTCAACAATATAATATTATCAAGTGACATTTTATGATCACTTTCTCTATCAAATTTTGGTTCATAATCAACATTCTCTAATATTTGACCCATAATTATAAAAAAAGACCAAAAAAAACAAAAACAAAACAAAAATAAACCAGGACCGGTTCAACCGGTTTGCCTCCGGTTCAGGCCGGTTCCCTCCGGTTCAGCCTGGTTCTCTGCCTGGCCGGTTATTAAAACGACTCGGACCGGCCTAATGGCCGGTTCAACCGGTCGGACCGGCGGTCCGGTTTTAATAACTATGGTATTCGCAATTGAAATGAGAAAGAACTTGCCAAGAATATCTCATAGCTTCGATTTTATCCGTTTGTAATTGAAACGAGAGAGATATGACCAATTATATGAAACAAACAACCTACTTTCAAGTCCAATTTTACACTTGATTTGATCTCGTTTATTGACAATCCCAATTAGATAGAGAATGAAGTAATCAATAGTTACTAATAGCTCAAATCTCATTATATTCGGACTTGAAGCGAGAGAAATATGACTATATTCTGTAATTTGGAACCAATTGTGAAAATTAATAAAGACTAAAAAAATGAAATTTTGGAGAAATATCAAGGACCGGAATGAAACAAAAAAAATTAGGGATCAAAACAGAATTTTGGTTAAATATTAGTGGGCCAAAATTAAACCGCAACACAGAAATGAAATTTTTGTGTTGGCCCAGTAAAAAAGCCCAAAGCCCAACTCAAATTTCCAGGTTGCTCGCAGCTCTTCACTCAATTTCATCATTCAGAGTCCTAAAACAGTAGTCTCTAGGTATGAATGACTGAACGAAAATGATCACAGATCATTCTCTCCGTTCATGTTAATTTGAAGAAGGAGCTTCATGGAGATGAGAAGGACATCATCGCGAGCAGATTCAGAAGCGTGAACATAAGTACTCATTTTCAAATTCCATATGTTTATTGAAAATGGTCAATCAATGACATCAATATTGGAATGAGGAAATTGCTTTTTTGGTAGTGGATTGTTAGATTATATGTTAATTGAGTGTTTCTTGGTGAAAAAAAAGAAAAAAGAAAAGGGTCACTGAGGATTTACCCAAAATGATTCTTTTTTGTTATTGGCAAGATGACATTGACTGTCTACTTCATCTTCACTCATTCCCTCACTGAATTTTTATTTGTTTACTAAGCAAAACTCAATAAGTTTGTTGCTTATAATAAAAATGGCTTCAGTCTTAATCTCTCGTGTTTCACGTAGGTTTATTAAATCTTCTCTTCCTTCTTCTGGTCCGTCTATGTCTCTTTGTCTCTCTATCTTCAATCCTTCAATACCCACTGAATCATCTGTTGGCTTAAACCCTAGTTTGAATCCTTCCTTCTCAAATCTTCCACTCCGCCCAACCAAGCAATCCCACCCTCAGATTTTTAATTTTGAATTTTGTAGAAATTATAGATTACATTCAGATTTCCAGTTTGTTTCATTCATCTCTACTTCATCTTCAAGTGTGGGAGGGGATTCAAAGGAAAGCAAGAATCCAAGTGGTAATGAGAATAAAGTGGGTTTTTCAAAGGCCAATATCTCCTGGATTGATTCATACTTGCCTAGGCAGCTTCAGCCATATGCTAGACTTGCGCGGCTTGATAAGCCAATTGGGACATGGTTGCTTTTATGGCCTTGTATGTGGTAAGATTTGTTATTTTTATTTATTTTTTATGATAAAATTCTTTCTTCTTGAGAAAACATGAGAGCTATATTAGTTTTAGTGGTCAGCTTGAAAGCTAGTTAGTATATGTAGATGTGTGTGACAGTTTGTGTTTATAGCATAGATGTCAAATTGCAATATTACTGCAAATTGGGAGGCTAATTTCCAAATTGTGAATCATATCGAATTATAAGTTTCAATAACAAAATGCAGATATGTATATGTATTTAAAACAACATACTCGAAGATTATTTTTTTAATATGATATGGTCACCAAAAATTCTTTAACAATTATAACTTTTTGGCTCTCCTTTTGGAGTTCCAAAAACATTTTTGGGTTGAAACTTCATTCATTATTTTTACCTAAGTTGCTGATTTTTCTGTACTCTATGCTGCAGGTCAATTACCTTGGCAGCAGCTCCAGGACACCTTCCTGATTTTAAAATGTTTGCACTGTTTGGTTGTGGGGCATTGCTTTTAAGGGGTGCTGGTTGTACTATTAATGACCTCCTTGATCGGGATATTGACTTAATGGTAAATTTTACTGCTTTCAACCCTGGTTGCATTTCTTATGCTCTGGGACATGTATTTTACTAGTATGTGTCGGTTTTGACTGAAAGAATCATCTGAAAGCTTAAATATTCTTATTGTGTATGTAACTTCATAACATTATTATTATTGTTATTATTATTATTTTCTGTGGTCAAGTTCTATATACTTCTTGACTTTTGCCCAACATGGATCACATATGGTTAAATTAGATATTGTCAGTTTTCCTACTTTTCTACTGAAATTAAAATGCGCCTATTGGCAACTTAAGAACATGTATTTGCTATACTTATAGGTGCAATGTACAAAAGATGGTGTACTTGAAAATATAACTGACGGATAATAAAAGGATTAGTTTAGGAGTAAGAGACTACTACAAATAAGCCTGCACCCAAAATTGCTAGAACACATGTTTAAGCAAACAAATATGCCTATAAAATATTAGAATCCCAATGCTAATTACTCATTGTCTTCCATTGCTTAGTATTTGATGCTGCTGACTTTGGTTGCCTATTTAAGTTTTTAGGGCATTACTATTGTTTATTTCATTTGACGGTAACATTTCCTGTTTTCTTGTACAAATGCTTGTTTGTGGTATTAAGGTGTTTGTTATTCATGTATGATTTTAGATTTGAAGTTCTGAATAAATTTGGATATAAACATATATTGCAGGTAGAGCGTACAAAGGTCAGACCAGTTGCAAGTGGTCTTTTGACACCTTTTCAAGGACTTTGTTTTCTTGGTTGTCAATTGCTTTTGGGTCTTGGGATTCTTCTACAATTGAATAACTATAGGTTAGTGCTAATTATGAATAGTAAAATCTACATTTTGGGGTAGGAGCATCCTTCCCTGTTATGTTACAGTGCTTGGCACTTAATTCTGTAACATCTGTATTAGTTAGCAGGAAAGCTGTACCTCACTAGAACCATGATGGGGATTGCATGTCCTGAATTGTGGTGGTAGGGGAACCTTGATCTTGTCGGAAATCCTAATTCTATATATTGACAAGCTAATGTTAAAAAAAAGACTTAATGCAACTTTGGAAAACTTCCTTATGTCGAATCCCTTCTGTATTTTCGGCAACTCTGTTCTATGATTCTGCTTATATTATTTAGTTTAGTTGTGTTTAAACCCTCTGCATCTGTAGGAGAAGAGCTCATTTAATTTGTTTCTGAAACACTTTTACAGTTGTTGTGCTTATTTACCTGAAGAAAATAGTATCTTCGAGGTTAAATTTAGAATATAGAAAGTGACTTAAGTAGTCTCCCGGAGTATAATGACTGAAAAAAGGAAACCAGCTAACCTTGCCCCAGACTTATTAAATATCTAGCTAAGTAGCATCCCTTGCTCTTCTTCTCGAGAACTTGTAACTCTTTCTAGTTTGAGTCCTTTACATCTGTGTAACAAAAAATCTGTTTACGTGGCTTTTGAATTCCTTTTGCAGTCTTTCTTCCTATTATCTGAAAAACTTATCTATGAAATCTAGTATTTTCAAGGCAAGATCCAAAAATAGAGGAAATGACTCAAGTAAGCTTCAGGATAACCATGACTAAAAATAGCAAACTGACTAGTATACTGCAGATTTATTACATGTCTAGCTACCCACATCACAAGTGGGTGCTGACTTTTTACAGGAAACATTTTAAGTTGATATACTTTGTCATATTAAAAAGATATGCAAAAAGAATGAGGAGATCTCTAGGAATAGAGAAATATATCATTCTTTTTCATATTGGATTCATAATAAACCCCTTACTCTTCTTTGGAAATCAGTAATGAAGGGAACAATAAAACTCAATACATCAAGATCTAATGTTTGGATAGTTGGTATGTTTAAAAGTCCACTCGAGATCCAATATGGAAAAGAAAAAAAAAATAGTGAACCGACTTTAAGTTTTTAGATATTCCTTGTAATCATGCACTTTTGAGAACCAATATTATTTCAGTACAGAATTACACATCTCCAAATCTGAGACTTCTTCCTGGTATCCAGGAAGAGTTTCCTTTCCTAGAGCCCTCTTTATTTTTGCAGGAAATTGTGTTGATCTGAAATCTGTGATTACTTTTACTTAATTAGTTGTTAGTTATTACATGGTAAAAGTTTACAATCAGTTCCTGCTTCTGCATCATACTATTCTCGGAAATTTTAGTCAAAATCCAATTGAAATGTTTGATCAGAATTCACTGTTCTGAATGGAGAAAGGCAGATTTAGCACTTCTGTGTGTACTACCTTTTTCAGTCTAAGCAAGATTATTATGTTCACAACAAAGCATTTGTTATCTGTCGCATTCGTGTCTTCTGATCTCTCTTTATTGATTAATTTTTTTTGACATTTTTTAAATAATATTTCTTCACATGGCTTGCAAGGACAATGCAGTTAATGAAAATTTTCTTTATCATCATTCCTTGCCATACGTAGTTCCAGTTAATATTCAATTTGAATGTGCCGAAATTGCTTAAGTTTTAGATTATGTGAATAATACGTAGTTGAATCCACATGATATATGAACAGTGAATCTTGCTTAAATTTTGGATAAATATGTTTTATGTTCTTTTGGCAGCCGTGTGTTGGGAGCATCATCCTTGTTACTTGTCTTCTCCTATCCCCTCATGAAGAGGATAACATTTTGGGTAATGAAGCTTCTTATTTCTTGTTTACACTGATAGATCTTAATCTTATCTTCGATGAATGATCTCGTGATGCCTTCACTTTCATGTAACTTCTTTGGCCAGCCTCAAGCCTTTCTTGGGTTGACCTTTAATTGGGGGGCTCTGTTAGGATGGGCAGCTGTTAAAGGAAGCCTGGATCCAGCTATTGTGCTGCCGCTTTATGCCTCTGGAGTTTTTTGGACTCTTGTGTATGATACTATATATGCTCATCAGGTACAAACAACATTGCTTCTTGCAAGATACATTTTTTATGATTCTGCTCCTCTGTCCTGTACTGTTTTCCAACCTCTTCATGTTATTTAGTTCATTATTCCTACATAGCAAGAGTGAATGCCTTGGTCCCAAAAGAATTGTTCACTCTTCTAATTGAGATGTATTTGAGCTGAACCCCATCACAGTAACAAGTAAAATTCATTATAAGAGCATGTATGGGGTCCAGCAAGGCGAGGGTTACCTTTGTTGTGTCATATGGAAAGTTTTCTTTGTTAAAAAAATGAGACTTTTAATTTTTAATGCTAAAGCTAAAGAAGGGGGAGCTGTCTAACTGATATGTTGAATGCTCAAACTAGGCTACTGCCTACTGGCAATGATGATTCAACAAACAAAAAACAAAGAGCAGAGGGCAAGAAACAACTGGCATAAAATACAGATGGTTCCTCTCTCATTTCTATATTCGCAATCATAAGAGACTAAGCAGAACTAGAACTCAAAATTGTTAATAAAACCATCCCTAGGCCTTCTCCTTACGGCTTAAACTTATGGCCTGTAGCAGTCCTGGGTCCTTACTTGGTATAAAAGCCTTCAATTACCAAGAACTTGGGAGTTTAATCCTTGCCGCCCTCACTTTTATAATAAAATAAAATTTTGGCACAAAATATAGTGATCCTGTGGTTCCATAAATGATTCCATTGCAAATAAAATGGCGTTCAGAAGAGGGAGCATAATAAGAGTTTCGAGTAAAAACCTATATTGGGCCTAGTGATCATTGAGAGAACTATAGTCCAGCAACACCAGTTATGACATAAACGTAATTACAAAGGACAATAGGATTATTGATCCCTTTTATATCCAACCTTTTGCACTCCCTAAATATTACTGCAGCATGTTCAGCCCAATCTGCTTCAGTTTTGTTCATGAGAAATCCAATACTAAATATCAGAATGGATCAGTTTTCAAGACCATGATGCCAAATTGCCAGTGACCCAATGAGTTCCCTGTCTGAAACTCCTGACATTTTCGTAAATTTTACTATTTGAACCATTTTTCTGGTGTTTACGGACCTCTTGAGTTTGAAAAGTGTTTCAATAGCCACCTCGGTGGTTGCCGTTTATATCTCTGCATCCTTCTGTCTGTCTGCTAAGGGGTAACAGAATTTATTCCTTCAGCTATGATGTATCATGTATGTAGATGTTATCATGTTGTTTTCAGTATAGATGATTTTCTTGTCTCCAAGAGTTTTGAGTATTACAAAACAGAGAATAGAAACGATAAGAAGCAGTCTAAATCCTAAAATACTTGGGCCAGCTTCATGGATACAAACGTCTAGACTGCTTGAGGTTTCCCACTTGAATTCTGTTGTTAAAGCTATGTAATTGAGCTTCTTATACTGTCTAGAAAAATAATTGGCAATCAGGATAAAGAAGATGATCTAAAAGTGGGAGTTAAATCAACAGCCTTGCGCTTTGGTGAGTCAACAAAGGAGTGGATTACTGGGTTTGGCGTTGCATGCATTGGTAGTCTTGCCTTAAGTGGATTTAATGCTGAGATTGGTATGTTTTATGACTTTCTTTTTGTTCTCCATCTTTATAACTGTACATCTTTAAGAAGGCAAATAGCAATAACTGGTTTCCATCACTTCATTATTATATGTGCAGGCTGGCCATATTATGCATTTTTGGCAACGGCATCGGGACACTTAGCCTGGCAAATATGGACAGTTGACCTTTCATCAGGTCCTGATTGTAACAGGAAGTACGTTATAGGAGGATATTACCTTGAATAATGCACAATTCCATTATTTTCTGCTCTAATAGCCATCTTGTGGTAGGAACTTCTGAGATTTCAATGTTTCTGAACATTTATATTGACCAGCAGGAACCTCTTTTGGAGCTTTACAATGTTTTCATTATGTAGTAGTTTATCATGCCATAGTAAAGAAATTATGGAATCTTTATAAACTTTCTATGTTAAGTTTTTTTTTTTAGTTTTCTGCAAAACTTGTTATGAAATCAGTATATGCTACCAACGCTTAGTGGCAGAGGGAACCATCTGAGTTTGTTTTTTGCTTAGTTGTAACTCTCAAATTGCAATACATCTGTTACAAGAAATTTTGCTCTTAATTAGTTTGCAACGATCCTTTTGTTCTTTTTTCTTGTCCTTAATTATCATGCACTGAGCTTGCTTCTAGTACTGACACATTCTTTTCTCCAGATTTGTCTCAAATAAATGGTTTGGAGCCATAATATTTAGTGGAATTCTAGCAGGCAGGCTTTTATCATAGTGTTAAGCTTTTCCTTTTAAGGTAATCTCTCTTCTCTTTTTTTTTTTTTTTCCTTCTGCTAACTTATACTCTTTTAGGCTGTTTGTAGTTTGGGGAGAGAATATCTGATGTCATCTTCACATACTCACTTGAATCTTTAACTATTTAACTACCAATTACTCTTTTTACCCCCCCTCTCTCTCTCTCTCTCTCTCTCTCTCTCTCATGATGATGATGATATTCAAGGGATATCAGGTGGACTACATCTTGAATTTGCAGGCTTAGCAGATTTTAAGACTCAGTTCATAATGACCAAGCTTTGATTCATTGCTTCCAAGCATAAAATTTGGGATGATCAGATGGAAAAGCTATCAGCAGCAAAAGTCACTTGATATCAGGTGGACTACATCTTGAATTTGCAGGCTTAGCAGATTTTAAGACTCAGTTCATAATGACCAAGCTTTGATTCATTGCTTCCAAGCATAAAATTTGGGATGATCAGATGGAAAAGCTATCAGCAGCAAAAGTCACTTGATTCTTTTTTTTTCATGGAAGATATTTATTTTGTCCGAAAATGAGTTAAGAAAAGTTTAGCCATAATGTAGTATTGTGATTTTTCTTTGCCTTTTCATTTGTTTCAAAAAGTTTTCGACTTTCTCATCAATGTTATATATATATATATATATATATATATCAATTTAGACCATTCATTTATGATCTTGCAGTAACTGTTATGTATAGAGAAATCTTGTTTGGAGAACTGTCTATCAATAATGGGTTTGTCTAATATGTAAAATTGTAAATTGTGGCATCTATGAAATAAGTGATGTGGTGTAGTATTAGTTATTCATTTGATCTTGAGTCATAGATTTGTAATTTTGAAGAAATTATAAGTATTTAAAAATTATATGAAATTACAAAATTGACTAAAATATAAAATAACATTTATATTATACATTTGTTTGTCTTATAACTAATTGATTATATTTAAAGAAAAAATCAGTCTTAATAATCTAAAGTTTAGGATCTTATGTATGCAAATTTAAAATTGAGGGAGGTAAAATGCACATACCTCAAAGTTCAACGGGATTTCTTGCATTTTAACCTTAAAGGAAAAAGCTTAAATAAAATTTATAATTAAAAAATTTTATAACAAAATATTTTTTAAACTATTATATAATTGTTTTCCTTATAAATTGAATATTCATGGCAACAAATGGCGACATTTAATCATTAAATAATCAAGTGATTTTCCAAAGTGAATTGGATTTGGCAATAGGACTGACCAATTATTCTGAACTTATGTGATATTGTGATAGTCCATATTTACTAAACTACATTTGTTGAAGTTGAAGGGTCACATTAACCTCTCAAGATTGGACAAAGTTCATTCTTATCAAATATCCAAAAAGTGTCAAATGAATCTATGAATCTTCAAATTATGTATCTGAATTTCATAGATTCATAGATTCAGATACATAATTTGAAAGATTCATAGTTTACGGATATTTTGTCAATTCAAAGCAGATTCACTATGACACATGCATGTCCTATAAAATTTCCATACACTCTTGTCGTTTTTCTTGTGTTAGATTTAATATCACTATCCTAGAAAGATCAAGGAAAAAATTGGATTTTGTTTTTCTTTATTATTCATACACATAAGACCCACATGTACAAATCTTATCTACTTCATTGTGTTTTTATTAGGTTGTTTATAATTTTTTGTATCTCTTTTAATTTAAAGTTTCACAAAGGAAAAAATAATAATGCAATTTTTTTTGTCAAACTTATAATTTCATTAGATGGATAATACAAAAAACAAATAAAACATGCTTTTCACACGGTACACTGTACAATAATAAAACACACTCCTTATAAAATATTCTGAAGGCGAAAATGTTTTTAGTACTCTCAAAATATGAGGTCAGTTTCAGTTGTATCTCTAATTTTTTTTTGTCAATTATACCTCTCATATGTTACATTTGAGTCAATTGTACCCCAATTAACTAAAACTGATATCATATTTTGAGAGTATCAAAATTACTTTTGCCTATTATGAAAAAGACATAAGTTTTACATTCTAACACTACAGGAATAACTATATAAGTTATAACAAATAAGCTTAACTGATAACCACACAAGTGTAGTCTAGTGGTTCCTCACTTAGTGGTGCGGGTTCAAATCCCACCTTTAAGTATGGAAAGTATTATGTGGTTAGCTGTATACTCTTAAGTGGAAGACCTCCGACGAAGAAAGGAAAATCAACTTAACTGATTATGTTAAGAGAGACAATACATTTTTCAATCCTCTAAATACTAAATTATCATTTCTTCTTTATATCTTGATATATGAATCTGGAGTAATAAGAAGTAGATCTTCAAGAAAAAGACATTTTTACTCTAATAAAAAAAAAATTAAATCAAACCTCAACATAAAGAGAAGAGAGGAAAAATTCTCATTAAAAGAGAAAAGATCTCTCACTCTTCTGGAAGAAGAGAGGAGAAAACAAAATTGAGGGTTGCTCGACCTAATTAAATACTACTAATATATTAATTGATTATTGAAATGACTCCATGTATGAGACTTATATGGTCCAAACTTTTTTTTTCCCCCCAAATTTAGTCCAAACCTTTAGCCTTCAACATTTTGTTTAATAGATGAGAGTTTTTTTTTCCGTAGCAAGAGTTTCAACAATCATAGGGGAGAAAGAAAATAATACATAATAGGTTAAAGAAAGAAAATAGATATGAAACTTTTCTCTCTAAGTTATTATAGCTAGTCACTTTCAATGAAATCCAACCATAAAAATTAATTTGATCAAGTTGAAATTTTATGGAGTTCTAGAAAAGCATACATTCTCAGAAAAAAAATCAATGGTGAAGTAGTCTCCAATCAAACTAGAATTTTATGAGTGAAGTCCTAACATATTACTCTTCGTTTACAAGGTCAATTTTGGAATTGGAGTTAATTTAGTTGTGCTTTTGGATCTTGAAAGTGTTGATTTATTTGGCATGAAAATAATTTTTTCTTCTTCATTTGTATTTGGTGGGTTTGAGTTAGTGTATGCTAAAGGAAATTTGTCATTGAAAATATACACTATTAATGGTCAATGAGATTTTGATTTCTTATCATAATATTTTGGTAAAAGCACCCATTTCGTCTCTAATCTTTCACATTTTGGTTAATTTTATCATTTGCTCTTACTTTAGCCAAATATTAACGACAGAATCTATGGGGTTAACGATATATAATGAAAAATTGATAGAAAAAGAAATTTAAATTCTAACTCAATTTGAAAACTAGGATGCAGTCTGTCATTAATTTATTAAAAGAGGTTAGTCAAAGAATAAAATTGATCAAAATGTGAAAGATTGGGTACGAAATTGACAACAAAAAAGATTGGAAACGAAATTGACAGTTGATGTAAAGTTTGGGGACATAATTAATACTTTTGCCTAATATTTTTGTATAGGCTCACTTTGATATCGATTCCTTACACCTAGATTTTTTAAAACAATGCATTTAACTCTTATGTGTACTAAAAGATTGTGTATAACTTAATTGTGTATTAGGCCTTATTATTTGAATGCCTCCGGCAATTTGAGCAAAGAAACATTGTATATCAATTATTTAAGTTTGTAATTTGATCAATGTTTATAAATAATTTAATATTATAAATTAATCATTAACTTTTTGTTTTGTAGGATTTTCTATGTAGGATTTAATAAACAAATCACATATATAATTATGTTATATATTGAACACTGAGAAATATAATATAGAGTGTGTTCCTACATTGTTATATTTTTATAGTTAATTAATTAATATAAGAGGCAAGGTATCCGCAACATCTTCATTTGGACAAGGTTGGGAATGTTGTGAAGGCGAGGGAGACCCCTCCTTCCCCGGGAACAGTCCTAGGGTGTGGCTTGGTATGATTGAAGTAAAGGCTCCTTCGTGTTCAGTCATGATCACTTAAGTAAGTAAGATAAGGACTTATATTTAGTAAATATAGTATTGTTCTATTGAGCTCAAATCTCATCATCCTAGCTTTATTAGTAAATAGGGGTTATTATGAAAGGAAGTAAACTAGCTAAGGACCAAATTGTTATTTTAGCTTACATGCATATCATATTCCTTCACCATTTCTATTCTCAAGTTACATGGGAGTAAATAAGGCATTAAAGTCATTGATATGTACAATAATATGCATTGAAGTCTAATAACCTAAATATGGTAGTTTCATGAGTTTAAAAGGCAAATGAATCATGAATGTAATTAAAGGGATATAAGTTATATAATAGGGGAGGTGAAGGGCATACGGAGAGGAAATGGTAATTGCATATTTAAAGCATTTGAAGAGGGAGCAATAAGGGGGAGTTTATATAAATATATTGTGGCTGACACGTAAAAAAGGGGGGAGATGGAGGAGTATGAGAGAGTTTAGAGGAGAGAGGGAGATGAAGTAAAGATAATTTGGAGATAGAGATAAGTTAGAATGGAAGAGGCGCATAAGGCAAAGGGGAGAGAGACATATTGGAGGAAGATAATTCATATGGGAGAGAGACATACTTTTTATGAGAGAGATAATACTTCCCCTTCTTTTTAGACTAAGATATTAGAGAGAATCATTATTCTCCTTGAGCTCTTTAGAACATCCTTTGTTTTACTATATTTTAAGTCCTCTTGTCTTACCCATTCTTACTTAAGTGCTTTATTTCTCCCCTATTAAGATCATCCTACAGACTATTTCCTATTATTTGTTCTAACATTGTTATTCTTTATATTGATTATTATTTTACCCTATTTCTCTTGTTTTGCTCTGGACCTCCAAGCATGAACATATCCCATTCCCGGATCAGAGTGGATGGGAATTGTTACCTTGTGTGTATGTTTGTGTCTCATCTTGAATGTTTTTTTTTTCGTTGGTAGTTAATTCTTTATCTATATGCCCCAAAAATTCGAATGGATAGCTCTCTTAAGTTAGGGTTAGAGAAGAAACCTAAAATGTATATAAGTTTGTCTTACTGGACTCTTTCATTACGGGCTTCCGCAAAACCTAAAAATCTTACACTTAGTTGCTTACCAAACTTTTATATACAATGTATTAATCAAATAGAATTTCCTTTATAGTTAGACTTATTTTAAATTAAACCACTTATAAACTCTTTTTATTTTAAAAACCAACAAAACATACTTTAGACAATTAATATGACCCCACATATAAAATATTAGTCTAACATGCTTACCCTAATTTCTAACAAGTTTATTATAGGTATACCTGCTTTATACTCTTTTGATATCTGTGGGAGGTGGATTTAAATATAAATCCATGTGCTTTCAATAAAACTTTATTATTTTAATTTGACTAACAAGTATAAGTATAATTAAGTCTCTCTCTCTCTCTATATATATATATATTCCGTGCACTCAATTAATTGTGATATTTCTCTAAAGCTTTAATATTAATTATCTCAATTTGAAACTCTTCTAATTTTTGTGAGCTTCCAAAGGTATAGCTATTTTCTATAAGCAATAAAAACAAAAACAGAAAGTAAATACTCCTATAAAACAATTTATAGAAGTATTACAAAAGAATAGTTTTTATTACATATTAAAATAATAGAAAAGAAATATAAAAAATACACTTTTTGATATTTTTATTCTCTTTAATACTTCATGTCATATTATATCCAATGAAAGATTGACCATAAAAAAAAATGACATATAATAGTATAGATAAAAAAATTCAAATGAATATAAAACTCATGTTGGTATTAGGGTAAGGAAAAATTTATAAAAGCTTTAATGTTGAGAAAGCACATTTTTTTTAGTCATTAGTTATGCTTTTTTCATATTGAGATTTGTACAATAAAATTTATTGTGCAAATCTCAATACGAAAAAGATAAATTCCATGGTTAAAAAAATGAAGTATTCCAACTATTTTACTTTCTATAATAAAGCCCCTTTTTTTTGCCAGACTATAATAAAGCCCCTTACCAAAAAGCTTTTCATGCTCGAATTAATTAATTGAAAGTTTCGTTACTATAATTAATTTCTAAGTTAGATTGTAATTTGGGCAACATTTTTTTAAAACAAAACGATGTCATATGTACGTAAAACAATAGATGTATAAATGAATAAAAATATTTGAGATGGGGGCAATGAAAACCAAATTATAATTTTGAAGATAATTTTAATTTTTAAAAACGAGAAAGAGAGCAAAAAATTAATATAATGGAGAATAAGGAATTGAGTTCCAAGACGGAATTGAGAAGGAGAAGAAGGGATCGACAGAAACAATGATAACATATGTGAACAATTCTATCACGGGTTTGATTTTGTCTCAAAATTATTACTAATTTTTTCGCAGATATGGATGCCAACTCACACTATATAAATATATTCAATCTCAATCGTCTTTTTCTTCTTATATATATAATCTTAGTGATTTTGCATGTTCTAATCATATATAATTATAGGTTGATCTAGTTATCAGCTCACTAAGTCGTTTAAATAAGTGTCGAAGATTTGAATTCTGCCTTATATGTACGTGACAATCAATTGGACAGAGACAAACCCTTAAATGGAACTCAGATCCACAAAGAATTAATCTTTGACTTGTTGACTTAGGACTATCTTTGACAACAAAAAAAAACATATATAATTATTTTTTTAAAAAAATAAAATTATTAGAAAAGTTAGAAGTTATTATAAACATTTTTTTTTATTTCAAATAATATAAAATATTTGAAATGATATAAATCCTAAAATTTATCATGAGGACATACTTTAAATGAGTGCCTACAAAACTATAAATGAGAGGAGGCTCTGCATAAATTTTAATGATTAACCTAGTCAAAAATAAAGGAAAGAAATAGATTGAGTATATATTAAGAGAGAATGAATGAATGAGTTATGTAAAATATTTAGAGAAATTTTATTGTTATCAAATAATTATCGAAATTAATGTAGAGAAGTGATTACAAACTTTATATAAACCGTGGGTGTCTGAGCCTCTGAGAGTCACATGTTTGTTTATTTTCTTCCATGTGAATCAAATTTTCTAATTTCGTCTTTTCCTAATTATCATCTCCAATAAATTATTGAGACCCAATATTTCCGGTAATGTCTTTAATTTATTCGAATGTCATCATTATTTGCTTTCAATCAGAATCACTTTGGCATCTAATGAATCACTCTTTTTTTTAGTTAAATTATATCCGTACTTGTAGTTTAACTCTATTTTATTTTGATATTATATATACGATTCAAAACATTTCATTTTAGATACATGTGATTTGCATAAACTATGAAATTACATTTTTTGGACTAAAAATGGAACAAATGTGAAAGTTTGAGGACTAAAATAAAACTTACCTTATAATTTGAGAACCAAAATTTAATTTTTTACAAAGCCATGTGAGTGGCACATGACATTGACGGAACAAAATTATAGATATTTAATTTTCTAGCAGTACGCTAATCACATATACCCAAACAAGACTTTTTGAACCACATATATAGCAACAAAATATTAATGAAATTGGACTAAATTACACATATGTTTACTGTAATTTACTTTTTCTTTTTGTTGATTGGGTGAATTAAGTGTTAGATAGAGCCATCAAAGTGAGCTAACCCGGCTCACTCGAGTTGGCTCGCCGCGGCTCACGCGAGCTGGCTCACGTGAGCCAAAGACCCCAGGCCGGCGAGTCAGGTTTTGCCAACCCGGCTCACCAAGTTGGTGAGCCGAGGGTTGGCTCACCTAATCCACCAACTTTCAATTTTATTTTATTTTTCATTTTTTCAATTTTTTAAATTAAAAATATCAATAAAACAACTCACAAATAATAACACCCCACATCACCGCTTGTTTTTTCACTGGACGGACGGTGGAACGACAACTATTGAGATTGGGGTTGGCCAGTTGGGTGAAGAAATGAGAAGAAATTAGAGTTGGGACTTGGGAAAAGAAAAGAACTCTGAAAGACAAAAGTGAATTTTAGAAATCTAAAGTGAAAATGAGAAAGAAGCGAAGAGCCTAGAAGATATTTTAGGGTTATAATTTTTTATTTTAAAAAAGGTGAGTTGGCTCACTAACTCACTAGCTCACTCGAGCTACCCCACCACGAGCCGCGAGTTAAGTGAGCCAACCCACTCGAGTTAAAATTTTTTATGAGCTAAATTTTCTCAACCCGATTCATCAATTTTGGTGGGTTAAACGAGCCAGTCCATCAAACCGGACTATTTTGACTACTCTAAAAATTTCTGAACAAAATTAGTACTTCCGCATAATACAAAAATCAAGAGAAAAAACAGGTAAAAAAAGAAAGAAAAGGAAAAGTCGTAACCGCGAGGAGTAATGCTTTTGGTTGCATTACGAGGAAGCTTCCAGTTGCACCTAAAATTAAAGTTGCGAGAGACAGATAGATATGGAGTAGTTATTACTTATTACTAGTGATCACTCTATGTTATCGTCACACACTCACATCATCCATGACTATAACCCAATCCAATCCAAACCAAACGCTTTTCCTGCAAAACAGAAACATAAAATGAAAACTCAAAATTGCATTCAAAGTCCAAATCCTATCAGATTATCTCTTTTAATTTCAGATTCCAGCTTTGTGGGGCCCCCACTCTAAATCCTTTTTCCTTTTCATGATTCACATTAATTATATATTATATATTATTATATCTTCTTCATTCCAACTTCCATATATCCATTTTAGTTCATCTATTTTCCTCTTAAATCTCACCACCCATGAGCATGACAAGCTTGGCGCAACGTGCGGTGGCAAGCTTAACGTTGTTTCTGTCCATACTAGGAAAGATGGTCTTCGTCGGACACAACCTCTTCAAAAGACCACAACAAAAATACACTACTTCTACACGTTGTTCATCATTATTATCACTATCATCACTATTATCATTATCATCATCATCATCAGGAGAATATTGTGATGAATTTGAAGACGATGATGAAAAGTATGGGGTGAGTTGGAGGATGGCGGTGGAGGCGAACAATGTGAAACCGTGGCGCACTGTGCCGGCGCGGTGCCACCGCCACGTGCGGCGTTACATGACGGAAGGACAGTACGAGCAGGATCTCCACGTCATTGCCGACCAGATTCTCCGTTACGCCGAACAGATTCCTCTCCCTAACAACGACGGCTTCGACGCCTGGCTTCTCGACGTCGATGACACCTGCATCTCCAACATTTCTTACTACAAATCCAACAGATTCGGGTAACTAACTAGTTGTTTCTACGTTAGGACAACCCGGTGTAATTTTGGTCTTATAATTTTTGTTCACGTATTTATTTGGTTTTATATTTTTAGCTCAGGTTGCAAGAATTAGTCTCATATATTTTGGTCAAGTTGTACAATTGGTTTCATATCTTTGGGTCAGGTGGGATCAACCGTGAAACTTTTTGCCAAGATATGGAATTAATTCTACAAATTGACCAAAATATATGAGATTAAAAACAATAATATAGGGTCAAATCTGTAATTTGAACCAAAGATATGAGACCAAAAGTATAATAAAAAAAATTATGAGACCAAATTGAGATCCGAGCATAAGTTGTTAGACCAAAAGTACATTTTGATCTTTATTTATACATAATATAACTATATATAAAAATTGTGAATTAATTAGGTGTGAGGCGTTTGATTCGGGGAAGTTTAAGGAATGGATTACGAAGGGAGAGTGTCCTGCGATTCCTGCGGTATTAAGGATGTTTAATATGTTAGTAGAACGAGGCTTTAAGGTGTTCTTACTTACTGGGAGAGACGAAGCCACACTTGCTGAAACTACTATTCGAAACTTGCATAACCAAGGTTTTACTTCTTATCACCGTCTTATTTTGAGGTAATTATTCTTCATTATTATCCTAATTAATCCAGAATATTTATCAACCATATTTAAGATATAACTAATTAACTGATGATTTCTTGATTTAGAATAAACTAACAATTAACTAATACAACTTGTTTATTATAGTAATTTGTTCTTAAATATATTGACAAAAATAATGACAAGCTGCTAGCTAATAATTGGTAACAAAAAAAGATGATGATCTCTTATTTCTGGCCGGTTGATTGAATTAAATTACAGATGTATATATAACTAGAATAAATTATATATATAGATATAGATAACAAATAAAAGATAGTTGATCGAAGAATGTATGTATATGACTAGATATATATCATATACTTGTTAATTTATCCATGCAATTCACATGAATAGAGGGAGAGAAAATCAGGTGGCGTAATTGAAGGCATCAGATTGATCTCATTTTTGTACATGTTGAATTAATTTTCAGTAATTTCGCAGAAGCCACATACGTACATACTTTAAGACATATATATGATATAGAATAAAATGTAGTCTCTACTCTCTACTCTCTACTCTAGCTATTAGACTATTATATCTCTTTCTACCCATACATGCATGATATATATTATAATATATAAAGATGTGACAACTAGTTTAACAAGTACAAATAGGTCAATGACCTAGCTATATATATAAAGTTATTCCTTCTTTTCTTCACGTCATAGATTATAATTATATATATACACGTATATAAGTGTGTGTATGGGATTGCTTTTACCTAGATGCTTCGTTCCTTGGTATGATTTTTTCTTGGTCACAAACACATGCTCTCCATCGTGTTATGCAATTTGCATGCTTGTGAATTGTGTTTTGGCCGGTTTGGCATTCTTGTTTTTGGATTTGACCAATATTCCATATATAGAATTGGAAGGGACGTACGTGCTTGTCTTAAACTTGTCCTTTTATTCCGTCTACATTAGTATCTAACAATATATATATAGCTGCCATTATTTAATTTGCCGACTTCATTTACTTAATTAATCTATAATTTTATATTGGCAAAAATACTTTGATATCCCTATGACCGCATTTTAAGTTATATTCCTAAAATTTTTTAAGTCAATTATACTCTTATAGGATGAGGCCAATTTCAGTTATACTCTTAAAGTTTTTTTAGTCAATTATACCCATAATTTTTTTTATATTAATTGTACTTCCAAATTGGAGGGTACTTAGGGGTATATACAATTGACTCAAATATATAACATTGAGGGTATAATTGATTAAAAAATTTTTTTTGAGTATAACTGAAACTGACTTCATACTTTGAGAGTACAATTAATCAAATATTTTTTTAGAAATACAACCAAAAATAATCGTATACTTTGAGATATTAATAATACTTCGGCCTTTTATATTTATAATAGACAGTGATGTATGGATATATATATATATATATTTATATATATATAATACAAGAGTTACAAGAGCTATCTTTCATATTACATATATATAGATTATTTCTACACGACTCTTCCATTCCCTTAATTATTCCTCGTGTCGTTAAGTAAAATTGCATAATCATATATTATATGTTGACTGGTTTATAGGAGGTAGCTAGAAAATGAAAATAAATAGAATATATACTTTTTTGGAGACTTGAAAATGAAGGATGAGAATTTTTAAAATGTGTGTTGAATTAATATTGCATGCCAACCCACTAATATTCATTTGACCCTAAAAAAAACACTAATGATAGTATCCATGTGTGAAAAGTTGATATATATATATATAAATTCATTAAAATATTTTTAAAAAAGTAAAAGCTTATTAGTTTTTTAACCAAAAATGTATTATTTCTTTTTCTAGTAAACTATTATTATTTTTTTTAATGATATTTTAAGCATATTTAACTAGATAGTAATTAATAGTATTATATATGAAAGCATTGATGAAATTTTCTTTTATCATATATGTATTTAAAGTCGCCAACCACTAATGATTCGGTGGAAAAGGTCAAACAGCATTTCACAAAGATTGACATTAACGCAGAGTCTCATTTTGATGAGGATTCATGAGCATATATAATGAAAGAGTCCTAATTTAATGTTTTTATTTTTATTTTAAAATAAATATAATATATTTTTTAATATAAAATTTAAGATATGACTTAATTTCAGAAAATCAAAATTAAACTTTGTAACTCTTCGTAATATTTTTCACTAGTACCTAACTTTTCACACACAAATGGTTTCATACATATAAAAATATTGTCAAATTAGGTGTAAGTGGTAATGAATAATTAATGACGAAGTCAACATGTTTTTATTGAGAGACTTAGTCAATTATGACTTATGAGTCGTTAATTGATTAACTAAATTGAAATAAAGAAGACGTAGATAAAGTAGGCACGTAGCTGGATAATGTTGTCCCATTCAACGTTGTTGTTGGTCGACATGCAGCCTTAATTAATTATAAAAAATAATTAGTCAATTTAATCAAGCTAATTAATTAATAATTAAGAGTATGTTGTATGTATGTATGTATGTATTTATAGGAGTGGAGAATACAAAGGGCAAAGTGCAGTGAAATACAAGTCATCGATAAGGAAGAAGATAGAAGGAGAAGGATACAGAATATGGGGAAATGTGGGAGATCAATGGAGTGATCTTCAAGGTTTTTCTTTGGGAAAACGTACCTTCAAGCTCCCCAATCCTATGTATTTCATTCCTTAATTAGTTAACACTATATATATATATATCCTATAATTATAGCTATCTATGTAATTTAATTTCCTTGTGTCAGTCAACATATTAAACCAATTGATCATCTCCACTAATCTGAAAATGGAGCTCAAGTTTCTGCTTTTTCCTTCCTATACCAAGAGATGTTCATCTAGCTAAAAGTTTTACAAGTTTTTTTATATGTAAAATATATATTTTTGTTATTTATCTCAATATTATCATAACCCAATCGTTCAACGAATCAAAAAGTACTAGGTTTACAATTTAATCAATTTAATTGGTCAAAGTAATGATTAAGCTAGATGATATAATAAATATTAATTATTTTAAATATAATTAATATATGAAATACAAATTTTAGAATTACAGTTATAATAAATAATTATAAATTGATAATTCATCTTAAATGATTAATGTTGTAATATAATAATTTATATAGAGAGAGGCTAAGATTGATAATAAAATAATTTTTTAGGAACTAAATTGAGAAAATAAATTTTTGGGTAAAATACAAATTAGGTAACTGTGGTTAGGCCGAATCTCATATTACTGCCGTATAGTTTGAAAAATTTCATGTTGGGTACCTGAGATATGCGTCGTTTAGTAATTAAAGTGCCTGTATTTTTGCTCCGTTAATTTTAAGGACAGATGCTAACGTGGCGCAATCTTAGCCATTGATTTCCAATGTATCTTAGTTGTCAATTTCTATTGCATCTTAACCGTTGGTTTCTCTTGCATCTTAGTCGTTGGTTTCAACTCCAAGGTTAAAATCTCATTTTTGGTTCTCAAACTATGGGGTAATTTCATTTTGGTCATAACAACTATTTTTGTTTCATTTTTGTCCTTAAACTTTCACATTTTTCTCCGTTTTGATCTCCAAAATGTGATTTTATCGGAATTTTGACCGTTATTCTTAGTCATAAATTAGAGATAAAAATCAACCACAAATTTATCTCCAATTTGTAACTAAGAATGAAAATTTCTCTCCCTCTTTTTGTCAACTCACTTATTATTACGTATTTGAGTACGTAGGGGTAAACAAAAACATAAAAAATACATAAAATAAACTAAATGGGTTAAATAAAAATATGATTTTTTTTTAAATAAAGTAGCCCAGTTTGACTCGATCAAACCCGATGGCCTAGCCTGAGTCTAACCAGGTCGGGTCTCAAATCAGGCCCGACCCAACCCGTGATCACTCCTATATGAAATAACATTTTTGGGACAAAAGATGGAATAAATATGAAAGTTTGAGGACCAAAATGAAATAAAAAATAGTTTTAGGACCAAAATAAAACTTATCCCATAGTTTGATTTTTCACTGAGTCACGTGAGCGCCACGTC
This sequence comes from Chamaecrista fasciculata, assembly GCA_003254925.1. NCBI lineage: Eukaryota > Viridiplantae > Streptophyta > Magnoliopsida > Fabales > Fabaceae > Chamaecrista > Chamaecrista fasciculata. Next base: position 119,648 of record QANZ01016236.1, read on the forward strand.
AGCATTTTCCGTTAAAATTGACGGAACAAACAACAGGTATCCTAATTGCTAAACGACACATGCCTCAAGTACCCAAAGTAAAATTTTTTAAACCACACGACAGTAATGTGAGATTTGGCCTAACCACAGGTACCTAATTTGTAATTTATCCTAAACTATTTTAGCGATTAATTTGAAAAAAATATTAATATATAAAGAATCAAAATATATTTTTAATAACTTAATTGAACTGGACGGTTCTTTAACAGTTTTATCCTATTATTTTTTGTTGAACTACTAAAATGGTTTTCAAAATCAAACCAACTCATAGTTCAGTTTAATTAACGATTACGTTGAACTATTAGGATTGTTGAATTTGATTTTTACAACATTGATCTATCCAATAATTAAAAGGTTTTAAAGGTTAGAGAGTTAGGGAGGAGAATTTTATAATTAATGAAAATATATCGAGAGATTTTGTAATTGGGTTTTTATAAAGATCGTTATCTTATTTGTTAAGATTTGGGAATCTTGGATAATCTTTTAAGGTGATTTGTATTTCAGTTAGTTACCATATATTTTGAGGTAAAATTCTTGGTGGCTAATTATGAATTAAGTATTTGGGCCTATTGGGCTTATGTTAAATAATCTTTGGAGATCTGGGGTTTGAGATGCCTATAAATAGACTAGTAGTTAGCTGAGGATTGATAAGATATCTCAGTCAGAGTTGATACATGTTGTGGTGCATGGATGGAGCTAGTGATTGACCTTTCTCATATTAAGGGATCTTCTGCCGAAGTCAGCAAAGGAGTTGGAGCAAGTACCAAAGGTTCCATACTTGAGTGTTGTGGATAGTGTTATGGACACCATGGCAAAGGGTACGACGAAGGTTGGTTTAACCTTTGATAGGGCTAGCTTGGGGAGACCGCCCTTAGGGTGATTGATAGTTGGCGTGGGCAGTACCAGGTGATACCAGGATGCTCGGGGGTGAGCAGCAAGGCAAGGAAGTATTGATTTTGAAGAAGGGAGTTCAAGGCTAGGGGAAGATTTGTAGTCTTCTAGGAGATTTGTACGGGAATTCAAGTGGAAGATTTGTAAAGATTGTTATCTTATTTGTTAAGATTTGGGAATCTTGGGTAATCTTTTAAGGTGACTTATATTTCAGTTAGTTACCATATATTTTGGGGTAGAATTCTTGGTGGCTAAGGAATTAAGTATTTGGGCCTACTGGGCTTAGGTTAAGTAATCTTGGGGGATCTAGGGTTTGATATGCCTATAAATAGACTAGTAGTTAGCTGAGGATATCTTAGGAGAGACTCTTAGGAAACTCTATCAGAATTGATAGAGTAGAGATATGGGTGAGGTATGACTTGAGACCTAATTCATTCATCAATAAATTTTCTGTGTTCATCTATTCTTCTCTATGTTCCGCGTTCTCATATATTTATTGAATCTATAAATATTATCGGGAGATACTCTGAATCCTAGCAGTTTTGTATATAAATGTATATAGGTAATAGATTTGTTTAGGAGTTCTTATTGCCTAATGAACCTATTAATTGTTAGAGTTGATGGAAATCTTAAGAAAAGTACATGATTAGTGATTGCGTCCAAAAGTAAGAAGAATAAATTAATAAGAAGCAATATTGTGGAGTTGTGAAATTATAGGAAGAAGGTTGAAACTTGGAACAAATTATAAATATATATATATATAATTAAATATGATGGAATTCAAGAAATTCATTTATAATTTACAAAGTTGTGAATTTTATTTTTGTTGTTGATGTGAGAATTTTTTTAGTAAGTAGTCTATAAATATTTTTATAAACAGTTATCGAATTCAAAGAGATATTTTAATTTTGGTGAATTTTTAAATCCAACTTGGCTAAATTTTTTCTCATAAAAAAAAGAGATGAGATAACTATGAAGTGATACGAGATGATGACCATGATGACGAGTAATGAGTGAACATCAGGAAACCGAAATTTCCATGAATCCATTCATGGTAGAACATGTGATTGGAATATATTATTTAAAAGACAATGATATATTTGTTTATAATAAAAATTTTAAATTTTTTTAATATTTTATTAAGACTCTCATATCTATAAATTTTATTTTTATATTTTAATCATGTAAGAACTATCTTTGGTATCCTCTTTTTTCCATATTAAAAATTAAGATAAATTATACTTTGGTATCCTGTAGTTTGACCCTATTTCACTTTGATACTCTGTGGTTTGAAACTTAACACTTTGATACCCTGAGATTTTGACAGTTAACACATTGGTACCCTCAATTATTTTTCTGTCAAATTTTAACAGAATATTCCACCATATTCCACCTGCCACATCTAAACTCAATTTACCCCAACATTAAACCTAACGGAAGATCAAAGACAACCTCAGAGGAACAAGAAAATCTCGTCTCCATCCCAGAAGCTTCCCTGAGTCTCTCGTTAAAGGCTGCTTGCATAGGTTTAATGTTGGGGTAAATTGAGTTTAGATGTGGCAGGTGGAATATGGTGGAATATTCTGTTAAAATTGGACAGAAAAATAATTGAGGGTACCAATGTGTTAACTGTCAAAACCTTAAGGTACCAAAGTGTCAAGTTTCAAACCACAAGGTACTAAAGTGAAATAGGGTCAAACTACAAGGTACCAAAATGTAATTTACTCTAAAAATTAAGTAAGCATGGTCCTTCAATTTGTCTTTGACAACTCAATTTGCACACTTTATTTATTATAGGATAACATTATAATAGTTTGTATTTTTATCATTTATTATTTTTAATGTTAATTTTTTTTTCTAAATAATAAATTCAGAATTATTTGTACTATCTAAATAAGAATTTGTTTAATTACTGAAATTTAAATTATAGCAATTTGACATTTTTATTTTTATCCAAACAAGTTATTTCGAATATCAGAAATTGAAATTGTGGCAGTTTAAATTTAGGTCAAAGTGTACTTTTCATTTTATAATTTTTATAATTTTTGTTCTTTCAATCAACTACGTGTAAGTTATACTTTATTTCCTGCAATAAATTGAATAATTAATCAATGATTTTTTTTTTGTCATCGAATTTGTTAATCTAGGGCTAATTATATATCACTTTTGTGTCTTTTATTCTCAATTGAATCTTCAAAACGATCTTCTAATTAAGGCTAAATTTTTAAAACCGTGTTCTTCGGTTGTATTGAAAATGATATATGTTTACTTTTTTTGCCTGAAAAGATGAGATTTTATAAATGAGATAAGACTGATAGTTAAAATTCGTGACAAATTTGAAATTTTAAAATGTATATTACTGGTTGAAAGAATAATACAAAATGTGTTTTATAAAATAGGACATTTACAAGAGCTGAAACAGAAAATTACATACCAAACGTTAACGGTTAAACCTAAAATATTAACAGCTAAGCCGAGCATCCCATTCCACTCGATGCGGGGCCTTGCCCTCTCACACTACCCCCCAAGCCCTATCATAGCACCGCCCTCGAATGCCGATGTCTTGTCAGCTACACTCTACGACACTTATAATTTTATCTTTGAGGGACTAAATTGAAAATCCTACCATATTGTAGGGACGGAATCGTGAGCTTACTTCACAAGGAATTGAAGGTTAACTAGATAATCCTCACAATACACGTTGTCTTCCGGTAAAACTCTCATAAAACTCATCCCCCATTCTATATCTTTTTTTGGCTTTTAGTTACGACCAAGTGGCCAAGAGTTTAATCCTTATCACACTCCAATTTCTGGATTAAAATTTAATTTCGCATGAAATCTTTGAGGTAATAAGTCGGGCATGTGATATTTCTTTTCAAAATGACATGCTTTAAGATAGACAAATAACTTATTCACGGACCTTAATGCAATCAAACAAAATTTTTGCAAAAAAATTGAAAAAAAAAATTTGCACGCGAGGCACACTACAAGAAAAAACAGAAATAGCTACGGAGATTTGCTACGGAAAATTTTCCTAGCTATTCTCTAGCTAATTAGCTGCGGATTAGCTGCGGAAAAAAATTCTGTAGCTAAATTCAAGAAAGTGAGTGGCGCGCAAATGCGGGAAATTTTTGCTACCGATTAGCTACGGAATTGCTACGAAATATTCCGTATCTAAAAAAATTCCGTAGCTAACGTTAATAGCTACGGAAAATTCCCGTAGCTAATGGGTTTTTAAAAAAGATCAATGTTTTGCTATGGATTAGCTAGGGAAAATTTCCGTAGCTAATTGTTTTTTAAAAATGATCAAAATTTTGCTATGGATTAGCTACGGAAAATTTCTGCAGCTAATGATTTTTTAAAAAAGATCAAAGTTTTGCTATGGATTAGCTGCGGAAATAGTCCGTAGCTAAATGACTTTTTTAAAAATTATAAAGTTTTGCTACGGATTAGCTATGGATACTTTCCATAGCTATTTTCTTCTTTTTCTTTTTCCAAATCCATCTAAACCCTATTACTACTTGTAATATTTTCACAAAAAAACTTACTATTAGGTCCTTAAATTTATACCAATTCTACTAATTTGGATAATTGAAATATAGAAATTGATTTTTAAAATATTTCAATTGTTAATTATTTGATCGTAATTGATGAATTTATCTTTGAATTTGAACTAATTTATACATTTTGGTCCCTGAATTTATATTGAATTTTTATTTTTTAATCTCTTAATTTGACCCAAAAACCAAATTGTTGACAATTACAATAATTTTGTTTTTAAAAAAAGGCAAAACACCCTTTCGTGCCCCTAACGTTTACGGTGATTTTCAGTTATGCCTCTAATGTTTCATTTGTGTCAGTTGTGCCCCAATGTGAAACGTTAGTTTCAATTATGCTCCCAATTTCAATCATCCATAAACAAAACACCATTTTCGCACGATTTGAGCTCGGTTTTGATCAGATTTCATATGGGTTTTAATTTTCGGACATCACAAACTTAATTCCTTGGATCAATTTCAAAGATTAAGCTCAAAATAGCCCCAAATCCGAAGAAAATCGGACCCGATGAACCCCAAAAAGGACCAAAACGAAATGCAGCAATACAAAGCATTTTCCTCAAAATTTCCATGTGCAAAATTTGCCTTAGGAGCCGAAAATGAGTACCCATAAACTCATTTATCAAAACAAACTGTAATACAATAATTTTATGTTTTTATGTTTTTTTATGGTCTTACAGATCGACAATTGTCTAAATATGTTGGGTCAAAGTGAACAACAATAGTCTTACAAAACGACAATGATTTTACACTTTGACTAATATTTTGGTATCGCTAGAAAACGAAAGGGTCAACTGGCGATGTTGAGATTCCTCATTCGAAGGGCTCAAGAATTTTACATTTCATTTCTTTTATGTCATAATTGATAATTGAATAAATAATCCAAAAAAATTTAAATAAAATGAGTTAACAAAATGTTGCTTGGTCTTTATTGAGAACTTGAAAGCTTAGGGTTTACGGTTTAGGGTTCTTGTAATTGGTTTAATTGGTTTTTTTTTATACTTGGTTCAAATTTATAAGAGAAAATCTATTATTTAGTTTTTCAATTTATCAATGAAAAGTCTTTGGGAACCAAAATATAAAAATTCAATATAAATTCAGAGATTAAAAAGTATTAATTTAGTATAAATTCAAGGACTAAAAATATAAAATTAGTTCAAATTAAGGGACAAAAAATTGACAATTAAAATATTTCAGGGACCAAATCATGTATTTTAGGGACCAAATCATATATTTTAATTATTCAATGACTAATTAATTGACTAGGTGTTAATTCAAAAGCAAATAATATATTTTGAGTGAATCCCTCCTTTTTTTTTTCACTCAATCCCTCCAAATCTTTCAAGTTCCCAAGACTCCCAATCTAAACCCTAAAACTTTCACTCCTTTGAAAAATCACGTTTCATTCCATCTGCCTTTTCACGTTTCACTCTTTCTCTCTCTCGCTGAAATCCTCCATTCGCCGCTTCGGTTCACCGCCTCCGTCAACCATCGTTCGTCGCCGTCATTTGCTGTACTGCCTCCGTTTGCCTCTGTTTTGCAGCGTTTGCAGCGTTCCTCTTCGTCGTTTGCTGTACTCTCCCAAGCCTCTCTTCGTCGCCAGTCGCCACAGCCACTTCTCTTCAACGAAGCTTCAGGTATGTCTCCGGGTTTCCTATTCTGATTTCACCTTCACCATTTGTCTCCGGTTTCCCTATTCTCATCTAGTCTTCCAAATTCATATCTAAATATGCTGTACTCTCCCAAACCTCTGTTTGTATTTGTTGCCTTCAAGGTGTTTGCGTTATTTCCTGAACCAATTTCTAATGCTAAATTGCTAATATTGTTGATATTTGAGAGTATTGTTGATATTTCCTGAACCAATTTCCTGAACCTCTGTTTGTATTTGTTAATATAGTATTATATAAGGCCTCTAGGAGACAACGTGGGATATATATATATATATATGGGAAAAATTAAAGTTGTTGGCACTGTTGAAACATACCAAGATCAGAGTTCAACCTTTTTTATCTCACAGCTTTTACTTGCAGTGGAAATGTGACAGAAGATAGTGGTAAAAGGAGGCAAAAATAGAGAGAGAGTACTCTAGTGCAAAAAAAACCCTTCTAGATTGAGAGGAAAAAAATAGAAGCTGTTGGTTATTCATTATCATTTAAATTATGTCAGATTGGCTAACTTGACATTCACGAATTAATTTATCCATTATATACTTGTTAAGTGCTATTAATCTCTGCTGAAATAGTTGCATGAAACACAGATATAGCAATAGATACGGAGACAAGTCATGAACATGAATTTATTGACACATTATATTCTTAAATGGTCACTATTTCCTTTATTTTCTTGGAATCCTCTGGCTTTTTCTACACAGCCAAACAGTGATTGCTTCCTCTTGTGAATGTTCCTTTTGTTTCTGCGGCAAAGAGAAGTTATGCCAATGATGTCCTGTAGCTTGTGTTTTTTTGCATGTCTCAATTTCAGAATATTTGAGTTCAGTAGTGGCTTTCTTATATATGTTGACAACATTGGGTCTCTTGCTGATTTTTGGGACAAAGTGGAAATAGCTGTCACCGGACACACTGTTCCATGAAATAAAATAGTAATGCTTGTTAAACTTTTTCTTTTTGTTTATCTGTTATATAAAAATGATTGATAAATACTTTTTATAGTATTTGAGTAATAATTTTTGTTTTGTAAATCTTTTAACAAGTATTTTCTAACTGTTAAATTATTTAACATATATATAAAGAGATAGATGGAAAAAGTTAGAAGTATTATAATGATTAATAATTATGAATGATAGTATCATTATTTTTTTAAGAAAAGTATTTGTACATGTCTATGCTTTTGAGAGATATATATAAGTTTTCGCCACTTTCCTATAACAAAACTTTTTGTTTAAATGCTAGTTTTTCATGGTTTCCATGTTGTTTTGGTGGCTGAAACTTTGGACTGTTTTGGTGACGTTTTAAGCACACTTTGAAGCTAGTTTTGATACTTTTTCAAGTGCCTATGTACTTATTTATTCTTTGGCATAATGCTTTCTTGATTTTGGCATTAGCAAGTTAATTTTGTTTCTTTCTTTGTTTGTGATACACTTCTCAACTTTTATTAATTTGCGCTTTTGATTTAAGTGTTTTACATAGTGTTTTAGAATTGGTTAATATATTTTTCATTACCTTGGCTCAATAAAATGATGATTTACACTTCTCAACTTTTATTATTTCCTGCTGTTTTTTTTTTAAATAACTTTCAAGACATTGTTTTGTCAGGTAGTTGCAAAGTGTTTGTTTGCTTTCCAAGAGATTTGGACCTTAGAGGCAAGCACATCAGAGGAAGCAGCTAGGGAGAGGCAAGCACCTTAGTTGCAAATTTTATTGAATGTAACTTGTGATGTTGCTGTCCTTGTTCCATTTCTATTATGGTCCTTGGTGTTATTTACGTTTTAGTCCTTATTTCAATTCTGTTTTAGTCCATGTTGGATTTCTGTTTTAGTCCCTATATTGTTCACGTTTTAGTCCCTGTTTTAGAAAATTGAAATCTTGATGCCATGTGTATTTTTGCCTCACTTGTGTTCCCTTTTATCTCAATCAATATTTATCCCTAATTTTAGTTCTGCCATCTTACTGTACACTTAAACACCCATTTTCTCATGTTTTGTTTCATGTTTATTTATTTGTTCACCTCCTTTTTTTAGACTTGTTTGTAGGTATAAAACAAATTTGTTTCCTTCTCTCTCTTTTTTTGTGTTTGGCTTATAAAGTCTTAGTTGGATTTTAGATAAAATGAGACCCGATCGAAGTTGGATTTTAAGAAGAAAGGACCCCACTGGTCATCTAACAGAAGAATTCATGAATGGAATTGACGAGTTTATGAAACTTGTTACCGAAGAAGTTCCGATGAATATTGATTCAGCGGGTCGAATTCTTTGTCCATGTCGAAGATGTAAGAATCGTGTCAGAATAGACTGATGTACTTTGGAAGAACATCTATACTC
>QANZ01016236.1:128308-161229 GCA_003254925.1 Chamaecrista fasciculata
ATTAGCTACGGATTAGCTATGAATCAGCTATGGAAATTAGCTACGGATTAGCTATGAATTAGCTATGGAAATTAGCTACGGATTAGCTATGCATCAGCTACGGAAATTAGCTGCGGATTAGCTATGAATTAGCTACAGAAGTTAGCTACGGATTAGCTAGGGGTTTTACTTGCTTTGTTAAATGAATAGCTACAGATTAGCTACGAATTAGCTACGGATATAAAAATTTACCTAGGGAATAGCTACGGAATTAGCTGCGGGTCATCCATAGCAAATTAGCTACGGACATGATAATTTGATCTCCAAAAACGTTGCTACGGATTAGCTACGGAATAGCTACGGATTTGCCACGGATTTGCTACGGATTTGCTACGGAAAATTCCGTAGCTAATTAGCGACCGCCCAAAAGCTACGGACGATTCCGTAGCTAATCCGTAGCTAACCTAGTTAGCTACGGATTAGCTACGGATTAGCTACGGAATCGCCCGTAGCTAATCTCGTTTTTTCTTGTAGTGATATATTTATAGATTGTGCTTACATGTTAGAAATGCATGTTGTGAACTTGTGTTTGAAGTATGTTGTTGAGTGGGGGACTATGGTTCAAGTAGAGAGTTACAATCCTACTGAGAATCTCCCCAGATTCTCACCCTACAACTTCTCAGTGTGTGAGTGCACGTTCATAGTCGTCATGTTCGTGCTGGAAGCTGTGCTGGAGTGTCAGAGTTAGATAGATTTTATTTTGATTGTATTCTGAGATGGGCCCTGTGTGGCTTTTGGAGAGGCTGAGCCTCATGTATTTTTAGTTTCAATTTGGGCCATGTATCACTATTTTCTTATTTGATATAGAATTATCCTTTATTTGATAAGGATGTTACAATTCGTAGGGATGAAATTAAAGCTACGAGTCATTTTTAACGAGCCATTTTTCTGTTTAGTTGGGATCATCAACAAATGATATCAATTCGAAGTCAAAGTGCGTTTGAAATTAAAAGTAAAAAATTACGTAAAATTAAATCCTCAATAAAGTGAAAAATTCGAGCCAGAGAAAAATAATGATTTTATGCTTGTATTGATTAGATAGAAAATTTTATTTTCCTTATAAAGCTAGAAAATTAAATACATTTTCAACATGAGATTATGAACTGATAATAGATGTCGTAATGGATACAGAGTGTACGTTTGCTAGATCTTGAACTTTTGCTTTACTTCTTCGTATTGTATAATCCATTATCGTTGTTATGTGGAAGATTGTCTTCTTTTCCTTTTCCTTTTCCATTGAGAACAACATCATGCCTCCCGTAAAACAAAAAGAGAATAATCATTATAAAGAGCTCCCCAACATGACGAAAGAAAGGAAGGCGAGTTCCAAGGGGAAATCTTGCTAAAATGCGAACAAACAAGATGAAAAGGATAAAAATAAGCCCAATCCCAGTTACAAAATCAGCAAGCAAACGATTATTGCTCACTTCCAAACGTGTAGCAGCCAGAAATGCGACAGGCATTGTTACAAGAGCTAAGTACACAAAAAACTTTGCCAATCGATACACTCCTTCAGCAGAACGACGATCAACTATTCGGACCCAAATAAGAATGGCAGAACCGAGGGTGGAGCTGTACATAGCTATTGAGTTAAAAACCATGAATACATTGAACAATGTTTCATGTGCCAACACTGCCATGCCTTTCTTTCTTGGGTCTTGTGCGTCAGAACCATATACACCCCCTGGAATTGTAAAACCAGCTGCAAATGTTAGTGTTACTATCAATACTCCTACGATTATTAGAGTTTCAGCTGCATCCTTCACATTCCAATCCACATGAGGTACTCTATTTTTTGCAATTGGAAGCTTGTTTAGCCTCAGGGGAACTCCAGCACTTCCCAAGATCACTTCACATAGAAACTAGATGGAAATTTAAAGGAAATGATATAGTAAGCTTCTCATATATATATAATTTGACAGAGTTAAAAGAAACAAATATTTGGCTTGCATGGTAGACTTGTAAGTATTCCATTATTTATCTTGTAGGTGTTTTAGCCCTTGTTGGATAAATCATTATTAGGAAAATTTTATGCTTGTTATGAGAATTAGTGAACCATAAAATATATGAGTGAATGATATTTTAAGATAAGAAAAAACAAATATGTATTTTTTTTTTGTACAATCAAGGGGCCTAAGCAAAACAAATATGTATTTTAATTTTACCTGTTGACGTGTTTTTGGAATATTGGAATTGAACCAAACAATATCTCGAGCAGTGAAACCATCTTTATTGATTGAGTTCACTTCAACCCTCTTATCTCGTGACAAGGCTAACAGAGTCCAGGGACAAAATTTTTCTGAAGCCAAATGTAGTGGGGTGTTTCCTTTACTGTCTCTCGCATTCAACATTGAAGTATCAATCTTGGGGTTTCTCAATAGATATTTTACCACAATATTTTTTCCATTTTTTGCTGCAACATGAAGAATATTTTGACCCCTTTTATTAAGCAAGATCTTGGGGTGAGGCCATTCTTGCCGAAGCAATTCTTTTACGACATCAAGATGGCCCACTTTGCAAGCAATATGAATAGGAGAGTCCTTCTTATGGTTGAATTTAAAGCCTTCATAAGGGCATCTGTTTAATATAATGCGAACACCTTCTACATAACCAGTGTGTGCTGCAAAATGAAGAGCAGTTCCCCCATCAACATCCCTTAGATCCAATAGGCTTGGTCTCATATTCACTATCTCTTTTAACATGGCTATAATTTGTACAAATAAATGATCAGTTAAAAATCAATGTTTATATTATATTACATTATATAAGAAATTAAATCAGAAATGAATTACATACCCGATTTACAAAATAATATGGCAGCATGAATTGGAGAGTTATCTGAAAGTGTTGGAGGAGATCCATGTGATGGGAATGGAATTGGCAAGAGAAGGTGAAGTATTTTGAGATCCCCAGTCTCAACTGCCATATAGAGTGGTGATGGTGTATTGAATTTGACCACACTATGAGTATGAGCCACATCTTGATCAGAACTCAAAAGCAAACTAACCCCATCAAAATGTTTGCTTATTACAGCTTCGTGCAGAGGCGTGTTTCCATACTTATTCGTTACTCGTGTGATTTTTTCATCTTCTCCTTCTGATGAGTTGGACACATTTTGTGTCAAAATGACCTTCATGACTTGTAAACTCTTAGCTCTGGCAGCAACATGAAGTGGAGTATCACCTTTGTTGCTTCTTATAGTCAGATCAAACTCAGGAAATGCAGAAGCAATCAGCTTTGCGATGTTGTCTCTCCCAAATTCAGCAGCAACATGAAGCACTGTATCACCCCCTGGAGTAGTGATTTTACAAACAAGCTCTTTAGACAAAGGTGCTTGCTTTCGTTCACATAGTGCCTCCAATACGTCAACAAAGGCATCCATGTTGCCATCACGAACAGCCTCGTACATTTCCCGACTCATCAGAACTTCCTTTTCCTCCAATACGTCGTGTAAGTGGAATAATGTCTTGTTCTTGAGGCTTTCCACTCGCGCTGAACATCTCTCCCATCTGCTCTTTGATTCTCGTGAATCATCTTTATTATTATTATTCGCTTCAATTTCCACAACATTATGATCCATATATATGGAATTAATTAATCTCTGAGGGCTAAATCAAAATCAAAGGAAAATTGATTCGGCAATATGCACACATGTTGTTGAAGATTATTTGTAAGCTAATGTGGAGGGAGCCTTATATATATATTATGGAATTTAAATTTGAATTAACAAACTTGTTTAGGTCAATTCAAGTCAATAAACAAAATACTTTTACGTAAATATAATATAACACTACAGGTAGCACTCATTGTCTGAACATGTTGATTATTTTCTGTAGGGAAAAGTACTAATTTGGTCCCTCCAATGATATGAATGAAGGAAGACACGTGGGGTAATCTTTGATAAAGTGAATAGTGTGTGAGTAGCTCAAACACTTTGGAGTTTCTAGTGTAGTGTCACTTTTGTATTCTCAACCACGTTAAATTTTTTTGTCTACTAATTTATTATTTTGCTCATTTGAACCATTATTTTCAATAGTCTCCACCAATGTTTGAACTTGAAACCTTAGCTATGAAGATTGAAATATCTACCACTCTAAATAGCTACTTATAGATTCAGAAATCAGGCAAGCTACTATCGTATATAAGATAGATTCCTAGAAAAGAGTGATCACACCTTCCTTCCTAGCAACTATATATATTACCTTTCTACCAAAAAAAAAAAACTATATATATTTTTATTCTTTTTACAATTTTGATGCTTTAGATTTCTCAAAAGTTTCATTTATTGGTTATAATTATTGAATGTGGTCATATCTCTCTCATTTCAATTTCGAATGTGATGAGTCCCGAGCTATATGTTACTTTTTATGAGTAATTTATTTGTCCAATTCGAGTCGTTAGCAAACAATGTCAAATTGAACTCTGAAAGTAGGTCATTCATTTCATATGAGCGAAGTTGATTATATTTTTCTCATTACAAGTTTGATTATGATGAATTCAGAACTACAAGTTATTATTGATGAACTTTTTTTTTCTGCCAGTTAATATTGTTAGTATATTAGGGCAAATCGAGCCCAAAAGTTAGGGGTGTGGGTGGGGGTATTAGTAGTGGGTGATAATTTCTAAACCCAAAATCGCCCGTCAACCCACCTAACCCGATGATGTCGAGTTGAGTTGGGTTTGGGCGGGTTGAGCCAGGTTATAAAAATTAATAATTAATTATAATATGGGCAAATTACACTTTGGTACCCTGTTTTATAGACCAATTCTACTTTGGTATCCTCTTCTTTCAAAAGTGACACTTTGGTACCCTGTTCTTTCAAAAATGTCATTTTGGTACCCTGTTCTTTCAGAAGTGACCATTTTGGTACTCTGTTCTTTAGACCAAGTGACACTTTGGTACCCTAAAAAAGATAGAATAGGGTAACAAATAGTGAAAGAACAGGGTACCAAAGTGTCACTTGGTCCAAAGAACAGGGTACCAAAATGTCACTTTTGAAAGAACAGGGTACCAAAATGATATTTTTGAAAAAACAGGGTACCAAAGTGTCACTTTTGAAAGAACAGAGTACCAAAGTGGAATTGGTCAATAGAACAGGGTACTAAAGTGGAATTTACCCTAATATTTTTAATGTGAGGAATAATTAAGTCAATTAATATATTTTTATGATATAATATACATAATTAAATATTATATACTTAATTATATATGATAGAATAAGATATTAATTATATAAATATTATATATCATACTTTCATATTTAATTATATACTATTTTAAGAATTATATAAAAATATAAATTTTTTTATTTTAATAGAAAAGTCCTTAATTTTTAAATGAATTTAACATAAAATATAAAAAATATGTGTATATGTTTCGGTCGAGTTGGGTCAACCTGCATAACCTGATCAAATCGATTTTTTTTGTGATTTTCTAGTCTGAATGAACACATTAGAGTAACCCGACCCGACCGAACCCGATCAAAAGTGCCGGGTTTGGTTGGGTTGGTCGGGTTAGACCCGAATTTGCACACCCCTACCAAAAGTAGTTTTCCATAAATTTTTACATTTTGGTTCCAAAAATAATTTTAGACCCGATTTTACTTTATTTGTTGATGATCTCAACTAGATAGAAAAAAAAAATACTCATCAAAAGTAACATGTAGCTCTTAACTCGTCATAATCAAATTTAACATGAGAAAGATATGATTAACTTTACTTATTAACGACTCTAACTAGATAAAAACAAAGCTTCTCAAAAGTAACAGGGACCCTTATAATGTAATAACGGCCCAAGGTAACTTAGCTTGGAAGTTTTAGCATTATATGTATTATGAGACAGAGATATGACATGGTTGGCACAGCCATATCTTTTTTATAGTGCTGGTGGAAGACCACGTCAGAATGAAATGCTTGAATATGACATATGGTTGGCACAGGCATATCCTTTTTTAAAGTGCTGGTGGAAGACCACGTCAGAATGAAATGCTTGACTGTAGATGGCCGACATGAGTGATCTGGAATGGAAGACCACGTCAAATTCCTGTTGGATTATTTGATACAAATAATCCTAATAGTGGCACTAATCATTAACCTTAATTTATAATATAATATGACAATATTAAGTTATCAATTTCTGATAAAGCAATGTCTAATTGAATCTGGTCATACTTTATGAGTATAATAGAGTTATTTTATAAAAGGTCAGTCTGACTCTTAAGTCATTTTGAAATAGAGGCCAACCTGCTATCTAATTAAAAAAAGATTAATCTCCTATTATATTAATCTTATTGTTCCACCAATTTTAATAACTAGGCATAACAATTTTCCCCACAAATAAGGATCCCTGCGGGTATTGCCCTGTGGAGATCCCCAGATGCGGGGAAAAATTCCCCATGGGAACGGAGATGAAAAAATATTTACCCCAAAAGTAATTCGGGGACACGGACATGGAGTACTCCATCTGCCCCGCGGGATCTCTGTCCCCGAAGAAAATTATATAAAAATATTTTAATATATTATTATACTTATATAAATAATTTTTATTCATTATACCTAAAATTTAAGATCAATTTTTAACCCTTAAATTAATTAAATCTAAACCCTTAAATCAATTAAATCTAAACCCTTAAATATATAATAACCTACAATTTTTAGCCCTTAAATTAATTTTTGAGTAAACTATCAAATTGGTCCCCGGATTATTGGCTCGCTGACAGATTGGTCCCTGAATTTAGGAAATTGACAAATAGGTCCTCGAATTTTTCTAACGTTAGTCAAATAGGTCCCCGAATAACATGCACAGAAGGACCTATTTGACAAATGTTAAAAAAATTCGGGGACCTATTTGACTCGTTAGAAAAATTTAGGGTCCTATTTGTCAGTTTCCTAAATTCGGGGATCAATCTGGCAGCGAGTCAATAATCCAGGGACTAATTTAGTAGTTTACTCATTAATTTTTAGTCTTTCCCCACAATTTCCAAAAATTTTATATACTTTGTATTGTATTTTGTTGTAATTGGAGTTTGATGTATTGTGTTTCCAATGAAATTTTATAATTCAAGCTAAATTATTTATTAGATTATGTTTTTAATCAATTAAAAATGGACATATATTAATTTTTTAAAAAAATATTATGGGGATCCTCGTGGAAGTCGCGGGAGGTCGTGGAACGGGGATAGGGACAAATAAGTCCCCAAAGCGGGGATCGGAGATGGGGACATGGGAGAATACGGTTGGCAGGGACGGGACGGGGGTACCTCCTCCGTCCTCACCTTGCGCGGGTGCCATTTCTGCTAATAACCCTTTCTTTTAATATATATATATATATATATATTTNAACTTTTAATTATTTAATTTTGATCGAACAGAAGCATCCTCACACATATATAGATATAGATATAGATATAATGTCTATTTTTAATTAATTTATTATTATAAATATATTATTAAGTTATATATATTTATATATATTGAATCAAAAGGAAGGGGGAAAGTTAGTGTTTTAGAAAAGTGGAATGGCAAAAGGAGGCTGAAGAGAGAACATTCCTCTCTCTCTCTGGTCTCTTAGGGTTTCCCAGCGCCACTGTGTCCTTTAAGGAGGGGTTGTCGCTGGTGTACCTAAATTGAATGTTTTGATAATTAACGAAAATTTTCACTTTGGTAATCATAATTACATATCTAATTATGAATAAGATTGAGAATTATATATGGTGAAATCTGAGAGTTTACATGCTGAATTAATTGAGATGTAGAAACTATTTTTGATTGAGCTAATTGAAATATGATTGAGATACTCTTAAAGGATAGTATTTGAAAAGCGGTGCTAGTCAATTAATTAAACCCAATTAGACGCTAATCACATATCTTAGCATTGAATTATTCACTAATCACATGAGTAATCATTTATTTTTCAAATTCATTTTGATTCATGTGTTAAGTCTGAAATGGAAATTATTTTCTAATTTATTTTCTTATTTGCAGATCAAAAACTATATAAGGAAACATTTTGAATTTTGCAAATTTGTCCAACCTGATTGCTTCTCAACGTTTTAATGTTATCAAAGTCAGCTGAGCATACATGGAAGAATGTTTAAGACTATAAGAAGATCAAAGGGATTCGAAATTCATTGAAGACCATTAATTCCCAGCCATTTGTGATTCAAGTAAAAAAATTCCTTATCAAGATTGCCAAACTGCTCGACTATATAAAGCTCAAGATTTCAAATATTGAAGACTATTGAATCGTTGGACAATTGTTATTCAAGCTGCTAAGTCCTGAGAGCTATTGTTCACATTATTTGTGCAATCCTTTGTGGAAAATATCTTAGTGATCATTCACTTTGTGTGAAACCTTCTCTTTGTGAGAGAACCAAATTTCTTTCATCTTGAAACCTCTGATTCGTTCATTTACCTCCTAGTGGTAATAGGTTGCATTCCTCGGTTGTTGTGAAACCCTAGTGGTGATCCGTGAGTGGTTGCACTGTAAGAGGAGTTATTATAGGAACCTTATTGTTACCCGTGAGGATTTGTAGTTTGGGAAAATTGTAAAAGAGAGACTTGTGAAATCTTATGGTGATCCGTGAGTGGTTGTCTTCTAAATTGTAATTTTGGTTAGTTTACCCATAATATAAAATTCCTTTGCTCTGTGCTTAAGGAGTGGACGTAGGATAGAGAGAAAATGCTTTTATAGGGATTAGTATCTTTATTTGAACTACTCTAAAGTTGGATGTGTTGTTCTTCTTATCTTAACTCTTTTATATTCTGCATTTTACTTTGTTTGAGTTAAGGAACTGTTTTCTCTGAGGAACTGTTTTCATAAGAGAAATCGCTAAGGAACTATAAGAGGAGGGATTGTTCTAAGGAACTATTTTAATAATTGTTTTAACTTAACGAAAAAGTTTTAAATTCCAATTCACCCCTCTCTTGGTATATTTTTCCTTGTGCATTCTGACTAACAAGTGGTATAAGATCCTGGTCTCTATATTTTATTTGGTGTAACAGCCTTGAAAAAAGATCCTAGTCAAAATGCAGAACAAAGACAACAATAGTGGAGCATCCTCTTTGCAAAAACCTCGTTACTTCAATGAGACCGACTATACCTATTGGAAGAACTGCATGAAGATCTTTACAGAATTTATCAACCCCCAAATTTGGCGGATTATCCAAAATGGTCCCATAAGGATTACAAAAAGGGAGAACGATTAGATAGTTGAAAAGCCCATTGATCAATGGGATAAAAATGACAACAACAGGTATGCACTCCTTAGTAAAGCAATTAACTGTATTTATTGTGCTATGAGTGCATATGACTTGAAGAAGCTATCTGGATGTGATACTGCTAAAGAAATGTGGGACAAACTTCAAGTCACTTATGAAGGAACAACTGAGCTGAGGCTGAGGAAGTCCAGAATTGATTCACTCATGAAAGAATATGAGAACTTCTAAATGAAGGAAACTGAGAAGAATGATGAGATGTTCGAGAGATTCGAAAAAATCATTAATGATCTTGATTTCTTAGGAGAACGTATTGAGCAGGAGAAACTTGTCAGTAAAGTTGTGAGGAGTTTATTCTCTATATGGGAAATCAAAGTAACAGCTCTCCATGAAAGTCAAAAATTGGAGACAATGATTATAGATGATCTCAGAGGAAAGTTGTTTACCTATGAATCAATATTCTTGGATGAGAAAGTACAGAACCTGAAGAAGAGCAAAGGGATTACCCTATGCATATATATAATTGTCATTAAATAATTCAATTCATTCATATACCATTATTATATTGTCTGATGATTAAAACTTGAACATCTCTCAACCAATTCAATAACTGATGATATAGTGCAAAAAAAAATGTTGGTCTTTAACTATTCATTTATCTATAAAAATTGTAGGCATGTTAAAAGAGATAGTGAATATGAAACAAAGCCTCATGGAACTAAGGGATGAAAATGGAGGAAATGCTCTTCATTTTGCAGCACAGATGGGTTATGTAGAAGGTGTTCGCATTCTATTAAACAAATCCACTCTCCAAGCCTTTGAAATCGACAACGAGACCTATTTTCCAATTCATATTGCTTGTAAAATGGGTCACCTCAATGTCGTAAAGGAATTGCTTCAGCAAGAATGGCCAGACCCCAAGATCTTGGTTAGTGTAAAGGGTCACAATATTCTTCATATTGCAGCAGAAAATGGTAAGAATAATGTGGTAAAATACCTCTTAAAAAACCCCAAGATTGATACTTCAATGGTGAATCAGAGAGACAACGAGGGGAACACCCCACTACATTTGGCTTCAGAAAACTTATGTCTCTGGACTCTACTGGCTTTGTCACGAGATAAGAGAGTCAATGTGAATTCAAAGAACAACGAAGGATAAACAGCTCGAGATATTAGTTGGGTGCATTCTAGCACTCCAAAAACGCGTCAGCAGGTATCAAATATATGTTTGCTTTTCTTACCATAAAGTATACAATACTAATTCTTGTTTGAATCAGAGTTATTATCAAATAATAGAGATAAAGAATGAGTGAACTAACAATTAATTTATTCTCTAAAAGATCATCGAGCTGACAATTCAATCTCTGAAATATTGGAATTGAATTCTTAGTTCAAAGACTAAATTGTGTATTGAATCTTTTAAGAACCAAATTGTCAACTTGATGATAATATTTCATTCATCATGGATTGAATTGTTAGTTTACTTGACAAATGAAATACTTACATGTCTACCACTTCTCACTATTTCATTTCATTTCATTTAAATTTCCATGTAGTTTCTATGCGATATTATCTTGGGAAGAGCTGGTGTTCCCCTAACAGCAAACATATTCTGTACTCCAAATTATGGCAGAAACCGAAATAATGATCGGAACGTGAAGGAAGCAGGCAACACTCGAATACTCGTAGGAGACTAGGAGCACTGATAGCAACAGTAACATTTGCGGCGGGTTTCACAGTGCCAGGTGGTGTATATGGTTCTGATGAAGCAGACCTAAGAAACAGAGGCATGGCAGTATTGACACATGATACATTGTTCAAGATATTCATGGTTTTCAACTTGGTGGCTATGTTGTAACTGTGATTGGACTCATGTTCATCTTCCTCATCTTGTTTATTCTCATTTTACGAACGTTTCCTCTTGGGATTCGCCTACCTTTTTTGCGGGAGGGCTGATGTTCTTCTCGATGAATATGTTCCGGCGGAAGGAAGAAAGTACCCTCAT
Organism: Chamaecrista fasciculata; assembly: GCA_003254925.1. NCBI lineage: Eukaryota > Viridiplantae > Streptophyta > Magnoliopsida > Fabales > Fabaceae > Chamaecrista > Chamaecrista fasciculata. The sequence continues at coordinate 139,569 of QANZ01016236.1, forward strand.
CTTTCACTTGTAAAATAAAATTTCCTATAATCTTATTCAATCAGTACAAGCAGATTCTTTTTCTTTTGCTCAAATTCTTATTTACTCTATTTTGAAGATAAGGTCCTTCAGTGGCAGGTAATTAATAATTTATTCCCGACACATATTGTGCCTTCGATTTAGAAGAGTGGTGACTTTCTTTGTTGTGAATTCTATCTGATGATGACGATAATCAGATCATGCCAAGATGCTATTTAAGGTTGGGGTTCAAGGTCAAAATACAAGTGAACCAACATAGTTAGTCTCTTATTATACTGGGTAAAATGCATTTTGGTACCCTGTGGTTAGGACCGAATCCACTTTAGTACCCTGAAAGACAAAATTTGACACTTTGGTACCTTGAGGTTTGCGACCTTAGCACTTTGGTACCCTGTGGTTATTTTCCGTTAAGATTTAACAAAAAGTGCTGACGTGGCTCAATCTTAGCCGTCGATTTCTACTACATCTTATCCGCTAATTTCTATTGTTGTTTAAACCAAATTTTACTCTTCAAAAAGATTTCTTTTGTGCATTTAGGTCCTCTACCTTTGGTAAAACGAAGCAAAACACAACAAACTAAAAGAATTGATGGAGTTTTTTACAATTTCAAATTTTCATTTAAGTAGTTGTATTTGAATATGGGTATGACTAAATTGCATTTATTTTCCATATTTAGGACTGATATGTAATTATCTCCTTTTTTGTATTTTCCAAAATTACATTTTGACCCCAAAAATTTTTGTAATTTTTATTTTAGTCCTCAAATATCATGATCTAGGGACTTTTTTTGTAAATTTTGAAACTCTTTGGAGGAATTGTGTAATTTTTGCAAAAATTTTTGTAAAGTTTATCTTCTCACCATCGAAGCACACAGTTTTAAGACTAAACTGCATTTTATTTTCTAGATATAGGACTAATCTGTAATTTTATTCTTTTTTCAATATTTTTCATATTACACTTTGACCCAAAAATTTTGTTATAGTTTTCATTTTAGTCTTCAAATTTTATGATCTAGGGACTTTTTTTGAAAATTTTGAAACTATTTGGGGGCATTTTGTAATTTTTGCAAAAGTGCTAACAATTTTCCGTTAAATCTCGACGAAAAATAACCACATGGTACCAAAGTTCTAACGACGCAAATCTCAGTGTACCAAAAGTGTCAAATTTTATCTTTTTGTGTACCAAAGTGTATTCAGTTCTAATCCTAGGGTACCAATTAAAGTGCATTTTACCCTATTATATTTGTATTATATGTTAGAAATATAAGAAAAGAAGAAAGATAGAAAGTGAGTTTTGAGGCATGTTTGAATATTTTCCTTAAAAAGTGAATTCTTTCCAAAATACCATGAACCTTGTGTAATTGATGAATGTTTAGATAATATCATCAATGATTTGGTGAAGTAGTGATTAGCAATTGTTGCACTTCTTATGAGAGAACCAAGGTTTGATTCTTAGAATTGCCGTCGTTGGGAAGACAATTTAATTGTTTATATTTACCCTAATAAATAGGGAAACCTATAATTTAACAAGTGAGGAATATTTTCCTTAAAATGTGAATTTCTTCCAAATTACTATAAAGCTTGCATTGTGTAATTGAATTTTCAGATAATTAGCTTACGTGGGGTGAAGGTCATTTAATTTATCGGTAACCAATAATATAATTAAAGCTAAAGTCCTATTTTGGTCGCTCAGTTAATGTATTGGCCCCTCAGTTATTTTTTGTTCCATATTGGTTCATCAGTTTTTCAAAACTTGGCACAGTTGGTCCCTCAAACATTTTCCATCCATTTTTCCGTTAAAAAAAAAAAGACAATTGATTTTTATCTCTTAAAAGTTTGAATTTTTGCGTTAAGGGTATTTTTCTCTATAATAGAACCAAAATGTAAGAAATTAAAGAAGAAATAACTAGGGGGTTTTAGTTGATTTATCACCTTTTTCTTCCCCTCTCTCTCTCTCTCTTCTCTCTCTTTCTCTCTCGTTCCGCCCTTCATTGTTGCTGCCGGATACACTACAATTATAATAAAATTTGATTATTTTCCAAGATCGTGTTTGTTTACAGCATCATCCCCATTTAAATTATAATCTTGATTTTTTTAATAATCAAACACACTCAATTACATTTATATCCCTATATATATTCCTATAATTACCTATACTCTAATACATTCAATCAAACATCAAGAGGGATAAAATAGTCATTTACCTTAAATTTGGGCCAACTTGTAATTCTTCATTCTTGTGTTGGGGTAAATTGTTATTTTACTCAAATGGAATAGGATTCAAAATGTTATTCACTTGTTGCATGATACAACAAGTAGCATCATAGAATTACTTTATCTTTTTTTTTTTTTTTTCTGAACTTCATACATAAGGAAAAGAGTACGTACAATAACACAAGGCTATACATCAAAGGAGAATCAAAGAAACTTAGGCAACACATATAAGAATATCAATAGATAAAACGATATCTCCTCTCAAATACATGAAGAAAACAAATTTACTCCAATATTTAAAAAACAGAGAAAAAAAGAAGAGATAGAGGCAACACACCTATCTTTACTCTCATAGGAAAGCTCTTTCTGCTCAAAGAGCAGATCTAGAGATAACATTTTAAGAAAAAGAAAGATAGATCATTTCCTAATGAAAGGGGAAAACTACCCTAATGGAAAAGGAAAACTTTCTTAATGAAAGTAGAGACATCCCTAATGGAGGAAGAGACAAAAAAAAATACCTAGAAATTAAAAAGAGAGGGGTCGCTGGTATACACACGGGTGCTGCCATCGTCAGTGTCGACGCCGAAGTTGCCGTCGTCGTTGCTGTCGCCTGGGACGCCATGGGAGGCGCCAACCAACGGCCACTCAAGGGACTTTTGAGCTTTTTGGAGAAACCCTAACACAACGGCTTTTCGGGGATAGGGTATTTAGAGGCAGATGAATTACTCTAACTTTAAAAGTCTAAATATTAATTAAACAAAATCAGATTAACCACAAGTCTACAAAAGATTTTGGGCTTTTGGAAATTATTGGGCTATATATAACACATATATATAAAGTAAAGTTTGGGATTGATCCAGAAATTAAAAAAGGGTCAAGAAAATAATTAAGATTTACATTTTAGTCCAAACATTTAGTTTAACAAAATTTTTTTGCTAATTATCAAAATTACATAAAATTAATTATTACGAGCCTCAAAGAGGCAATGTGTTATGGGCTTCACCACCACGACGAGGCCTCACCACCACGACGGGGCCCTTTTCCCCCGGCGGGTCTACACCCTCCCATTTGGGGATCCCCCCAAGTGTGTGGGTGCTGGGGATAGTAGCTCAAGTGGTATAAGGAGTGGGTGTTTGGGGTTGATAAGGGGGAGGTCCCTGTTCGATCCCCAGCACCCACACACTTGGGGGGATCTCCAAATGGGAGGGTGTAGACCCGCCGGAGGATAGACCCGCCGGGGGAAAAGGGCCCCGTCGTGGTGGTGAGGCCTCGTCGTGGTGGTGAAGCCCTAACACAATGGCCAAAGCTCTCCCAACAATGTCAACTCTAGGGATCTAACTTGGGTCATCTCCCTATGATGTAGTTCGTCTAGCCACTACACCAAACACTTGTTGGTCACTGCAAAGCAATTGTTAGTCACAACAATTTAAATTCTCAATAAAGTGCAAACTGAAAACAAAAGGATAAAGAAGAATCTGGGGAAGAGAATTAAAACTAATGATTTTATTCTTGTATTGATCCAATAGAAAATTTTATTTTTCTTATAATGCTAGAAAATACATTTTCAACTACATGTGACTATGAACTCCTAATGGATACAGAGTGTTTGTTAGAACACCGCAGCATAAGTCAATAATCCTTCGTTATTTGCTGAAGATGACCTACTTTTGGAAAATGACCTACGTTTGGAAGATCTTGTCCTTTTCCATTGAGAACAACATCATGCCTCCCGTAAAACAAAATAAGAATAATCTTAATAAGGAGCTCCCCAACATGACGAAACAAAGGAAGGCGAGTCCCAAGAGGAAACCTTCCTAAAATGCGAACAAACAAGATAAAGAAGATAAAAATGAGCCCAATCACAGTTACCACATCAGCAAGCAAACCATTATTGCTTACTACCAAACGTACAGCAGCCAAAAATGCAACAGGCATTGTTATAAGAGCCAAATACACAAAAAGCTTTGCCAACTCATACGCTCTTAGTGCAAAACGAGGATCACCCAATTGGACCCATAGAAGAATGATAGAACCAAGAGTGGAGCTATACATAGCCATTGTGTTGAAAACCATGAATATAATGAACAATGTTTCATGTGCCAATACTGCCATGCCTCTCTTTCTTGGGTCCTCCTGGTCAGGACCATATACACCACCAGGAATTGTGAAACCAGCAGCAAATGTCAGTGTTGCCATCAGTGTGCCTACGATTATTAGTGTGCTGGCTGCATCCTTCACATTCCAATCCGTATTAGCTTGTTTGGATTTTTGCTTGTGTGGAGCCTTCAGATAAGACTCGAGGATGTTTGCCTTTAGGGGAACACCAGCACTTCCCAATATCACTCCACATAGAAACTAGATGGAAATTAAATGAAATGAGACGGTAAGCTTTGTATATATATATATATACTTAAAATAACAATTATTTTAAGTGGTAATTGACTTGTAACTTGTAAGTATTCCATTCTTTATCTTGAAGGATACATCATTATTAAGAGAAGTTCATCGATCTATATTATGAGTTATGATATATAACTCTCCTTCCAACAAAAACTAAAACTAGTCTTCAGTTTATGTGTAAAATTTATGGGTGAATATATATCCATACTTTACTATAAGAAAAAAGAAATATATATTTTATACCTGCTGACGTGTTTGTGGAATGCTAGAATTCTTCAAAATAACATCTTTAGCTGTTAAACCTTGGCTGTTCATTGAATTCACGTCAACCCTTTTATCTCGTGACAAGGCCAACAGAGTCCAAAGACAAAATTTTTGTGAAGCCAAATGTAGTGGGGTGTTTCCATCGTTGTCTCTCAAATTCACCATGGCGGTATCGATCTTTGGGTTTCTCAATAGGTATTTTACCACATTATTCTTTCCTTTCTTTGCTGCAATGTGAAGAATATTTCGACCTTTTCCATTAAGCAAGATCTTGGGGTGAGGCCATTCTTGTCGAAGCAATTCTTTAACGACATCAAGGTGACCCATTTTGCAAGCAATATGAATAGGAGAATTCCTCTTATTGTTTAATTTACAGGCTTCTAGAGTGGGTTCCTTTAATAGAATGCGAACGCCTTCTACATAACCAGTGTGTACTGCAAAATGAAGAGCACTTCCTCCATCTTCATCCCTTAGATCCACTAGGTCTCGTCTTTCCTTCACTATAGCTTCTAACATAACTACAATTTGTAGATAAATGATAAGATAATAATACTGAAATGTTCCATGAATGAATTGAATGTCAATATTTTTTAAATAAAACATTGAATTAGAGTTAGATATATATACATATATATAGTATTAAATATAAACTAATAATTATGAAATACTATCATATATATAAGAAAATATGAAATGTATTATCACCCGGATTGCGACATAATATGGCAGCATGAAGTGGAGAGTATCCATGATGTTTTGGGGGAGGGTCACTTGATGGGAATGGAATTTGCAGGAGAAGATGAAGTATTTTGACATCCCCAGTCTCAACTGCCATAAAGAGTGGTGATGGTATATTGAAGTCACCCAAATGATGAGCCACATCTTTATCTGAATCCAAAAGCAAACTAACCCCATCAAAATGCCTACTCATTACAGCTTCGTGCAGAGGCGTCTTCCCATTCTTATTCTGTATTCGTGTGATTTTTACAGCTAAGGCGGACGATTTCGATTTCGCAACCCGAAAACTGTCCAAATGACGATCCAGAATGACCTTCATGATTTGTAAACTCTTGGCTCTTGTAGCAACATGAAGTGGAGTATCACCTTTGGCGTTTCTTATAGTTGCTAACTCAGGAAAGTGAAAAGCAAGCAGCTCTGCAATGTTCTCTCTCCCAAATTCTGCAGCAACATGAATCACTGTGTCACCCATAGGAGTGCTACTACAAAGAAGCAGATTAGACAAAGGCACTTGCTTTTCTTCACATAGTGCCTCCAATACTTCAATGAAGGCATCCACGTCACCATCACGAGCAGCCTCGTACATTTCTTGACTCATGAACCATACATTAGAATCAGAACCCACCACGTAGTGGAACTGCTTGTTCTTCAGGCTGTTCATTCGTGCGTCACATCTCTCTCTCCACCTCTTTGTTGGTGAATAATCCATATCGTTGGCTTCCACAGAAATCACTAACTTAGGATCCATATGGAGAATTAATCTTTCAAGAATGAAGACGAATCCAAAATCAAACAAATGTTGCTGAAGATTAATTGCTATAATAGCGATAGATCCAAGTTGATGAGCTGATGACGAGAGAGCCCTATTATATATATAAATGGAATTGTGAATATAGTATTAACCAACTTGGTCAGGTCAACCATATGTCAATACAAAAATCAATAGAGAACAAGATTATATAATTAAGAAACTAAAGACTTGACTTTTGCGATCATTATTCGAATGGCCATGAAATCATTGACAAAAGATTTTCAAAAGCTAGCAACAGCGCAGCACTAGCTCATCATTAATTCATCATGTGAATGAACATGTTGATTATATTATTCCTTCTACAAAAAGATAATTTAATACGCTAGTGGTCCTTAATTGTCCCAAGAGAAAATTACTAATTTGGTTACCTTGCTAGGTATCGTTTTCATTCTTTTAAATCAGTCCCTACAATTTTCTAGGGTTGTGGATCCTCTGCTGTACTGCAGAGGGTGCAGTACACAGAGGACCAATCAGAGCTCGCCATGTGTATGTCACTGTATATGTGCGCGAGCTCTGATTGGTCCTCTGTGTACTGCACCCTCTGCAGTACAGATCCATACCCATTTTCTAGATCTTTAGACTTTAGTTCTTAATACTTAATTATGTAAATAATATATTTTTTCTAAAGCTCTTGTAAGAGAAATAAATACAGAACTAATTCATTATGTACTAATATAAATACAAACAAATGAAATCTATATCGATGTAGTGGTCTTCTTCAAATATATGGTATGCTTCACCCATGTCTATCATCTCAATAAATTCAATGAGAGTCATTCTTTAATAGCTATCATAAAATCTAGATAATTTTTGGCTAATAGTATATCATCTACATATAAGGATGATTTGACAAAAATCACCTTCAACCGCTTAATATAGATGTAGTGGTCTTCTTCTAACGTTTGGAAGTCATATGAAGTCACTGGTTTGTGAAAATTAAAATACCACTATCTGGATGACTATTTCAATCCATAAATGGATTCTTGACATTCTAAACTTTGTTCTCTTTTTCTTTTCCAGTGAAATCTAATGGTCAATCCATATAGATTTCTTCATTCAGATCACCATTCAAAGATGAGGTTTCTTACATCCACTTGATGTAATTCGAAATCTGAATTTTACACTAATGCCAGAATAAGTCTATTAGAGTTGAAATACACGATAGGTAAAAAAATGTATTGTCGCAATCAATACTATCCTATTGTGTGTGACCCTTAATCACTAGTTGAGCCTTATATTTTTAATTGATCAATCTACTTTTCGTTAAGCTTTGAGAACCCACTTGTTCCCAATGGCTTTATGCCCTTCTGGCATTTGAGAACCCACTCGTTCTCGTAAGCTGAAGCTCTATGCCTTTGTGCCATATGGGAACTCACTTATTCTTAATGACTTTATACCCTTTTGGCAGATCAATTAACATGCACACTCGGTTCGTTTCACCAAGTCCATTTCATTTTCCATCACATAGGTAGGACTTGACAATGCTTCTCAAAATAGGGTTCATCAACTCCTTCTTAAGTAACTACGGAAGATTTGAGTAATTAAATAACACTTTCTTTGTCACTCCTTCCATGTCACTACTTCTGACAAGAGCTTCTTTATTTATTTATTTACTTTTTGTTCAAGTCTTAATGTTGACCATAGCTCCCACTCAGATTGACATACATAGACGATTCTAGTTTGTCAATTTGCTCAGCACTGTCTTGGCTCCCACTCAGATGGACACACCTATACACTTTTAGTTTGTCAATGAGTTTTGAACTATCTTTGTTCTACTGTCTAATAAAAGAAACAGTGCGGTCAACATCTCATCTACAGGAAATTTAGACACAATGAATGTCAAATCTCTCAATTCTATTGTAGTCACAGTTTCATCTTCATTTTCATCTATGAAAATGCATCTCTTCGATTGTTTAGAGTATCTTATAAAGATACATATATCCTTCTAGGACTCAGTTTCTCATGCTTATAGGAATTTTCATGGATATACGCCATTGACCCCTAGGGTCATAAGATGCTCACATCTAATTTGCGTTTAACCCATGACTCATAGGATGTGGATGTGACTGACTTTGAGGGCTCACAATTATGTATTTGAAGGTTGCTTTAGTAAAACCTCAACCCAATGTAAAATTGGTAGGTTTACTTGAGCCACCATATACCTAACCCAGCCTAGAAGAATTCTATTTCTTCTTGCGGTAACACCATTTGTTGTGGAGTACCAGGAATAATTAGCTGTCCAATTATCCCTTTTCTACACAGAGCTATTTAAACTACACTTATGAAAGTTCACGACCTCGGTCAAAACGCAATGTTTTAATCTTATTAACCATTTGATTATTCTCCTTGTATATATTTAGTTTAAAACGCCACATAACTTCAAAACTTATGACATTGAATCAAATAGTTATGACCATATCGTGAATAATCATCCAAGAAAAGTAATAAAAATACCAAGCTCCGTGTTTCACCCTCACATTCATTTGACCGCACGCAAACATTACAATAGATTACTTGCAATTGATCATGTTGCTTTACTAGTCAAACAAAATTTTACGTACTGATCTTTCCACATATGGAATGTCACCCAATAGCCCTCTTTGGCTAACATTGTGTGAAAAAATAGCGAAACATTCATTTTAATCATAAAACGAACACCAACAATATCCAAAATCAAAAAACTTATTCAACAGGAAAAAATTGAACCCTAAAGAATAGAGTTGTCCATACTAACTACAACTCTATTATAAAAGTTAAAATAAAAAACCCAAATTTTAAAATGACATATAATTAAGAAATTAAAGACTTGACTTTTGCGAGCATTATTCGAATGGCCATGAAATCATTGACAAAAGATTTTCAAAAGCTGGCAACAGCGCAGCACTAGCTCATCATTAATTCATCATGTGAATGAACATGTTGATTATATTATTCCTTCTACAAAAAAGATAATTTAATACGCTAGTGGTCCTTAATTGTCCCAAGAGAAAATTACTAATTTGGTTTCCTTGCTAGATATCGTTTTCATTCTTTTAAATCAGTCCCTACGATTTTCTAGGGTTACGTTGTGGATCCTTTGCTGTACTGCAGAGGGTCCAGTACGCAGAGGACCAATCAGAGCTCGCCATGTGTATGTCACTGTATATGTGGCGAGCTCTGATTGGTCCTCTGTGTACTGCACCCTCTGCAGTACAGATCCTTACCCATTTTCTAGACCTTTAGATTTTAGTTTTTAATACTTAATTATGTAAATAATATTTTTTTTCTAAAGTTCTTGTAACAGAAATAAATACAGAACTAATTCATTATGTACTAATATAAATACAAACAAATGAAATCTATATCGAAAATTTAGAAATTTATTATGTCACATTCTTCCCATTATGATAATTTTTAGTTTCGTATATTACGTAGCCTTTTTCCATTAGTATATTTAAGGATATATAACTCTCCAGTTTTATGACACCCTTAATAGGTTTTATGTTACACATACCCTCTCTTGATATCTTATCTTATACCTTATATATAAAGGAGGACTCATGATCATTATTCACACAAGTGCTGTTACGAGAATAATAAGAACTATATAATAATATATTGATTAAACGATGTCATGTAATGAATTATATATAAATCATTTAATAGTTAAATGTTTTTGGGTTATAGGTGTGTGTGAATGGAGATTTTTTTATGGGTAGAAAATGCGCAAATTGAATTAAGATAACAATAGGTTGTTACAGAGGTCATGTGCAGATATAAAATAAAGGGAGGCAGCCTATACAAAAGTAACAAAGGTAGGAAATCGAGATTTTTACCTATGAAATAATTGTGGTAGATATAAAAAAGAATAAGGTTGGTCAATGTAATAAGTGACTTGGTATCCTTTAAACAAGGTCTCGAATTTAAGACCTTTTAAATAATAATATATTTTAAAATAATATTAAATGTTTAATGAATTAATAAAGTAATAACATGTAGGAAATATAATAGAATATATAATTAATATGTAAATGAAAAATATATAGATTATTATTTTTATATTAAAATACTTAAAAAAATAAAGAATAACCATTATAATAATTTATAAAGAAAAAAATTAAAATAAATTAGATAAAAAATAATAAGATTGAGAAATATTATTGTAAGTGCAATAAACGAAGAGCGATTTTAAATGGCTAAAATGTCTTTTAATAAATTAAAAATTGAATGTGTATTATAAGTAATTATAAATATTTGAGTTGGGTTGTATTGATAATTAGATATTAAATTAAAGTTATTGTTCAGAGAAGGGAGTGAATTTTTTTAATAAGCACAGAGAAAAAATCTATTTTCACTATAGCAATGTTTTTTAAATAGATTTTTCTTAATCTGAGCAATCTTAAATAGGCCCTAAACTGGAATAAGTAATCATATTTCAATTATATGCTTTCTTTTTATCTCATCATATGAATGGAAAGTTATTGTTTTCATTAGAGTTGACATTGTTGAAAAGATTTTAAAGTTTAAATTATTTTCATATTGACCCAAATAAAACTAGTTTTCACCAAAACCGTTATATAAATAGTACATGCATGGTAACCCATGGTTCACCCAAGAACATTAAACACTATCATAATGTATTTGATAAATTTACCACTTTGATCATCACTTTAAAATTGAAAAAATGTTTCATATAACCTGAAGTATATTATCTTCTTACTTGATTATTTTCAAATCAATTACTTTATTGTTTTAGTGGATTAGAGCATGGAAATACTCTACTATACATGTTGGTAAATTTCTAAATGTAAGAATGCAACTATATATTGATGGCCAAACCAAAATCAAAGGCAATAAAGGCCGAAAAATGTTGTTAAAGATTGTAGTAGGATAGCTTAAAGTTGTGGATCTGAAAGTATAAATTATAATAGGAAAGTATAAAATGACCAAGTTGGTCAAGTCAATGCATGCAAGTCAACGAAGACATCAATTTACTAAGGAAGATTGTATTGGTTTATAAAATAATTGTAGTCGGTGGAGCAATTTTTTCTTTTAAAATTGACCACAACAAATTAAGACTAATTTAGGTTAGAGTAAAGCTTTTGATCAGTGTTAATTAATTATGATAAGCAAGTTGTCCCCTAAATAAAGACTTTTAAAAATAGTTAGCTAATATATTCTACATTTCTTTTATACCATTTTATAATACAATATAAACAAAGGTATATTAAAAATTTTATAATATTTTTATAACTTATTTTTTATATTTTAAAATTAAAAATAATATTTATATAAATATATGTGCATAAAAATCTACTCATCAAACTATATAAGGGAGACTTAAGTGGTTTTGATGTTATTCTTATAAATTATGGACATTTTATTTTAAATGTGTGTTAATTATCGTATCGGATACGTGTCCATCTGACACTCGTACGACACTTATATGAAACATTCATAAGTTTTAGAATTAAAAATTATTTTTTGTGATTTTAACGCAACAAATAATTATTACGACATTTTTAGCTTTCTGCAACATTGTTCAAAGCAATTGAGAGAAAAGTGTTGCATTTGATAGAATTTGAAACACTTTTCATATTGCAACATTTTATTTAGGCAACATTTATTTGCAACGCAGAAAAAGGGTTGCACATTCATTTTGCAACTTTTTAGTTAAATTTATATGATTTTTTATATTAGGCAACAAGTTCTTTCAACAATTATAAAATTTTGCTAAAATATATGAAATTTTTTATTTTTAGTATATTAGAAAAATAAAAAAAACTTATGCATCCACCAATCAATTTAATTTAATTTATATATTTTAGGAAAAACATCATTTCGTGCCCCTAACATTTGTAGTGATTTTCAGTTATGTCCCTAACGTTTCATTTTGTTCAGGCGTGCCCTCAATGTGAAACTAACGTTTCAATTATGCCCTCAATTTTAAATCAATGCCCATGTGGCAATTTTTTTTTACTTATGTGTCATTTTTTTGTCTGACTTGAATACGTGGCATGATGACTGGGCATTTCTATTTTTTTCCCACCGTGGCATGATGACTGGATTTACATTTCTGAACATAAAAATTACAACACTAAATTTTTTTTTTTTTACTTCTTCATCCTCATCTCATCTGCACATACACTCTCAAACCACTTTTTTGTTAAAAAAAGGGAAAAATTAATTTTAATCTCCCAAAAGTTTTAATTTTTACATTAGGGTCCTTTTTCTTTTATAATAGGATCAAACTGTAAGAAAAAAGAAATGAATTAGGATTTTAATCAATTTTACCCACCGTCGCCGTACCACCCCTCTTGCTAAGTCTCCGACCTGGGTAATCTCGCACGTGCCTGTCGGTCCCCGATCTGGCACTCAGAAACGGCCGACGCCGACGCCGTCACCAGCGAACATCGACGATTCGTATTTTCCCCAAAACTTCTTGGCTTTCGCGGCAACCGCTGCTGACGCCGGAAGTGACAATTCAGATGCGTCGAGGTCGAGTAGTGCAACTGGGAGTAGAAAGAGGGGACGAGAAAGGGAGAAAAAGAGGGAGAGTTATAGGGATTTTGAATTTGGGTATAGAGAGTTGGCGCGAGCAATAGAAAGGTTCAGAGAGATATATGAGAGAGTAGAATCGGCGAAGCAGAGGCAAATGGTGGAGTTAGAGAAACAGAAGATGCAATTTGCGAAGGATTTGGAGTTTGAGAGAGAGAGAGAGAGAGAGATTATTTTTTGGTGTGAAATAAACTAAAACCCCAAGTTATTTCTTGTATCTTACATTTTGGTTCTATTAGAGAGAAAAAAGGTTCTTGATGCAAAAAATTTAAACTTTTAGGATTTAAAAATCAATTTTTTCATTTTTTTAACAGAAAAATGGATAGAAACTGTTAAAGGACCAACTTTGTCAAGTTTTGAATAACTGGGGGACCAATATAGAACGAAAAATAACTGGGGAACCAATTTGAAACACTGAGCATTACTGGGGGACCAAAATAGGACTTTGGCCTATATCTTTTAGAAAAAGAAGAAGTTAAAGAAAAGTTAAATTAAAGATTTTCTAAAGAGTTTCATTTTGTAACTTCCACTTAAAGCATTTGCAAAAGCTCTTCTTTTTGTTAATTTTATTAATCAAAAGTACTTTTCTCATTTTGTATCCAAACAATTTTATAACATAAAAATAATAGTGTTTTAATCAAAAGATTTTTTTAAAATAATTTAATAAATAAACTTTTTTTACAAAGTTATCCAAACGGGCTCAAGGTCATGAACCCCAAGTAGCTTCGTAAGAAGGAATTGAAAAGGGTTCCATTGATTTTTAAATACCTTGCCCAATTTCTTTTATTGATTATTTCTCATTTATTGTAAAGAGAAAGTGATTGAGCTTGTTCATAATTTTCTGCCTCAATCATAAGAAAACTTAGATGAAAAGAATTGATAAGAAAACTCTGTTGGAAAATTTCAAGAACTGATTTGAAGGACATTTATTTTAAAAGTTGCCTTCTCTCGCTTCATCCGTTTAGAGTGATGGTTATTGTGGCTTGGCGACGGAGAATAATGAAGATGATGCGTTAAGGAAGGCGACGACGATGGTGGCAGTGGAGGCACCAGAGTTGGAGGTGACGATGCAATTGCAAATGTCATCTGAGAGCCATGACAAAGTCACTAAACAAAAGATACAACATATATAACAGCAAATTTGTGAGTGTTAGGTTATACGAACGATTCAGATTATCCAAATTTGGACAGAGCAATTATAAGTTGGAACGGTTGACAAACAAGGTCAAATAGTACTCTGAAAGTTAATATTGATGTTTTGACAAAACTCACTTTTTGAGTACTATTTGACCTTGTTTGGCAATAATTTCAAGAGGAAGAACTTGTCAAGAGAGTAGTTTGTCACTTCAATTTTGTTGTATTCGAACTTGAAATGAGAGAGATATGACAAAATTCATGAAATAAGCAGCTTATTTTAAGGATAAGTTCCATGCTCGATTTGATCTAGTTTGTTGATAACTCTAATTAGATAAAGAAAGAAATTAAAGAACTCAACAAATTTAACCCATAGCTTTGATTTAATCACATTTGAATTTAAAACGAGAAAAATATGATAATATTCAATAGTTAAGGATCAATAATAAAACATTTAGAAAGACCATATAAGACCAAAACAGAATTTTGAGTAAAGATGAAGTGGAGAGTTTCCATGATAGTTTGGAGAAGGGTCTGGCAATGGAATTGGCAAGAGAAGATGAAGAATTCTATACAGTTAGTCAATTATCAAGTTCCACATGTTTATTTCTTATTTTTTTAATTTTTAATTTAATTATTTTTTACAATCAAAAGGGTCCTCAGACATATAATATTATATATATATGTGTGTGTAGGATTTCGGGCGTACCTGGATAACGGAATCCGCATACCCACGCGAAGACCCGATCACGAATTCGAACGCGGATCTACGCTCTCACGTTGTTCACAGCAAATGCACCGGAGACAGACATAGAGACCAATGGAGTACCACAGAAAACTTCAAAAAACAAAGAAACTTGCTCTCCTCAACTCATACACGATTTTGCAATATTTTTCTCCTCATGAGAAAAACTTCCCCGTACGTGTGTCTGTAATTGAGGAAAGAGCCAAGTCCCAGATACTGGAGTAGTGGGGTAGTTTCCTTAGAATATCCTTTTTTCAATTAATTAAAATCTAAAAGATATTCCCTCATGAAAATCTCCTAACTTCTCATAATCATTATCTATTAATTAATTAATTAAAATTAATTAATATATCCAATAATAATAATTATTATTATTAAATTTCCTTTGACTGGGTCCAATCCACCATGGGTGGACTCATATCCCAACATCTCCCACTCACACTTGGTGGATCGTGGGATTGTGGTAACAGTCTCTTTGTCTTCTCTTAACTTCATACTTGGTGCTTTGCCCTGCTCACGTGGGCACGACGTCTTCTTTTAGGTACTTGTACTAGAAATCCTTTTTATAGGACCAGCACAAACAACCTTCTCCTGCGTGTAGCTGAAACATTAAAATTATGCCTCAGATGTCCTAGATTTAACTATATTCACTTTTTCATGGCAAATCTAATCCCTCTCGAGTCAATATGCTTGACTCAGATTGCCCTTGTACGCATAGTATATATCCACACTTATGACTACACAATGTCATAAGGGACATGTCACAAACACTAGCATAGATGTGTATATTCTAGTTAATCTTCCTTTCGCCCAAATATCATTTAAATATGTATCAATCGCTTTCCTAGCATAGTACCTTAGACTATATCACTCATGATTATAGGAAACAATGCTAAAGTAGCAGAAACTGAAGCATACCCTCATGGTATTGTCAAAGTCATAAGGACATCAATGGGAATATGCTTCCTCCCAGGGACTCTACACAGCAATGAACCAGGGACCTTTCACTTGCTTCCCTTTTTATGCGGTTCTCTCAGCACATGTGGTATGAAACACATGCTACGGTGTCACTCCTTACTTTAAGAACGTACGTCGTTTTTAAAATTATCATTAAACGCCGTACAGACTTAAGTCTAGATGCACTCAGCATCTAAACCCAAATTCTTCAACTCATCCCATGACGTCGACATTGAAGAGTTTGTTATCTGGCTATAGGTTTCATGGAAGTGGGTCTCCATGTTACGATCCAACTTTGCTTAAGTGGATTTCATCTTGACTAGCTAAACTTGAGTCAAGGTGACATATAATTTGTGTTTCTTCTTTACCATATCAGCTCTCTTAGCTGCTTTACTAGTGAACACAAAAGTCTTATCTTTGCTCACTCCACCTGAGTGTCAAAGGCAGTTGCTCGTGTGAGAGAGCCAACCTTTCCACCTGTACAACATAATAGACATTGTATACATCTAATCATTCACATAAAGTGATGACATAAAGATATAATATTATTATGTAGCCACATTACATAATGTCTGCATATTACACTTTGCACCTACCAAGCACTTATGTGTTCTTTGAAAACATTTTTGACTATGGGTTTAGTCAAGGGGTCTATTATCATACATTCGGCTAAAATGTATTGTACATCAATAAATCATTTTGTGCTATATACAATCTCAATGTGAAGTTACAAAAACTTCATCTTGCTATGATATTTAGGGTCTTTTACATAGGATATGGCTATAGTGTTGTCACAGCACAACATCACCAGATTGGAATTCTCATTTCCAAATCAAGTATCTTATAAACCTCTTTAGCCATAAAGCCTATACTCCCATTGTTGTGCATGCCACAAATTCAATCTCTACTGAATATAACGCAATGCACTTTAGTTTCTTGTTACTCCAATAAATGGTACCATTTTGAACAAGAAGCTAAAACCTAAAGTTGGTCTCCACTCTTCTTCATTTATGCCTGCATCGGCATCGGAGTATCCAACAAGGTTTAAATTACTTCCTCTGTAGCACAATGCGTAATAGGAAGTGCCCTTTAAGTATCTCAAGATCCTCTTTACTACTTTTTATATTACTTTTCAGTGGGGCTGGACTGAAATCTACTTATCAATCCTACTTTGCAACAAATATATGGTCTATACGAATCATGCATATGTGAAACTGCCAACTATATCGGCATATGGAACTCTTTCCATTTGTGTATGTCAAACTGCCAACTATATTGGCATATGGAATTCTTTCCATCTTCTTCTATCTGATTCGGTTTTGAAAAAACATTTCAAGATTCAATGCTACTCCTGTAGCAACAGGGGTACACATGGGTTTGCAGTCTACAATGCGAAAAATGCCCAAGGATCTCAAGAACATAAATCTCTTGAGAAAGAGAGAGAGTTCACCTTGAACAATTTGGATCTTTAACTCCAAATATATGGTATGCTTCACCCATGTCTATCATCTCAATAAATTCAATGAGAGTCATTCTTTAATAGCTATCATAAAATCTAGACAATTTCTGGCTAATAGTATATCATCTACATATAAGGATGATTTGACAAAAATCACCTTCAACCGCTTAATGTAGATGTAGTGGTCTTCTTCTAACGTTTGGAAGTCATATGAAGTCACTGGTTTGTGAAAATTCAAATACCACTATCTGGATGACTATTTCAATCCATAAATGGATTCTTGACATTCTAAACTTTGTTTCTTTTTCTTTTCCAGTGAAATCTAATGGTCAATCCATATAGATTTCTTCATTCAGATCACCATTCAAAGATGAGGTTTCTTACATCCACTTGATGTAATTCGAAATCTGAATTTTACACTAATGCCAGAATAAGTCTATTAGAGTTGAAATACACGATAGGCAAAAAAATGTATTGTCGCAATCAATACTATCCTATTGTGTGTAACCCTTAATCACTAGTTGAGCCTTATATTTTTAATTGATCAATCTACTTTTCGTTAAGCTTTCAGAACCCACTTGTTCCCAATGGCTTTATGCCCTTCTGGCATTTGAGAACCCACTCGTTCTCGTAAGCTGAAGCTCTATGCCTTTGTGCCATATGGGAACTCACTTATTCTTAATGGCTTTATACCCTTTTGGCAGATCAATTAACATGCACACTCGGTTCTTTTCACCAAGTCCATTTCATTTTCTATCACATAGGTAGGACTTGACAATGCTTCTCAAAATAGGGTTCATCAACTCCTTCTTAAGTAACTACGGAAGATTTGAGTAATTAAAGAACACTTTCTTTGTCACTCCTTCCATGTCACTACTTCTGACAAGAGCTTCTTTATTTATTTATTTACTTTTTGTTCAAGTCTTGATGTTGACCATAGCTCCCACTCAGATTGACATACACAGACGATTCTAGTTTGTCAATTTTCTCAACACTGTCTTGGCTCCCACTCAGATCGACACACCTATACAATTTTAGTTTGTCAATGATTTTTGAACTATCTTTGTTCTACTGTCTAATAAAAGAAATAGTTTGGTCAACATCTCATCTACAGGAAATTTAGACACAATGAATGTCAAATCTCTCAATTCTATTGTAGTCACAGTTTCATCTTCATTTTCATCTATGAAAATGCATCTCTTCGATTGTTTAGAGTATCTTATAAAGATACATATGTCCTTTTATGACTCAGTTTCCCATGCTTATAGGAATTTTCATGGATATACGCCATTGACCCCTAGGGTCATAAGATGCTCACATCTAATTTGCGTTTAACCCATGACTCATAAGATGTGGATGTGACTGACTTTGAGGGCTCACAATTAAGTATTTGAAGGTTGCTTTGGTAAAATCTCAACCCAATGTAAAATTGGTAGGTTTACTTGAGCCACCATATACCTAACCCAGCCTAGAAGAATTCTATTTCTTCTTGGGGTAACACCATTTGTTGTGGAGTACCAGGAATAATTAGCTGTCCAATTATCCCTTTTCTACACAGAGCTATTTAAACTACACTTTTGAAAGTTCACGACCTTGGTCAGAACATAATGCTTTAATCTTATTAACCATTTGATTATTCTCCTTGTACATATTTAGTTTAAAACGCCACATAACTTCAAAACTTATGACATGGAGTCAAATAGTTATGACCATATCGTGAATAATCATCCAAGAAAAGTAATAAAAATACCAAGCTCCGTTTTCACCTTCACATTCATTTGACCGCAAACATTACAATAGATTACTTGCAATTGATCATGTTGCTTTACTAGTCAAACAAAATTTTACATACTGATGTTTTCGCATATGGAATGTCACCCAATAGCCCTCTTTGGCTAACATTATGTGAAAAAATAGCGAAACATTCGTTTTAATCATAAAACGAACACCAACAATATCCAAAATCAAAAAACTTATTCATCAGGAAAAAATTGAACCCTAAAGAATAGAGTTGTTCACACTAACTATAACTCTATTATGAAAGTTAAAATAAAAAACCCAAATTTTAAAATGACATATAACAGAATTCCAATTTCTGTCGAACGTCATAAGCATAAATTGCATCATGGAGTGTTCAACATCTTTCATCTTGTAAAGTGAATAGGCATGTGTCATACCTTTAACCATGATTCTCGTGTTGTTTCCAACGTAAAGCCACTTGCTTTAATGCGATAACCGATGGTGCTCAACCAAGGATCCTTAATCCCTAGCTATGTGGATTGTGGAGCATGAGTCTGTAATCCAAAAAGAAGAGACTGGTCCTGTTTGATAAACAATATCATAAACCTGTGAATTTACTTAATTCACTAAGACCTTTTCGCTCAGCTTGTTTAAAAACAATCATGTGCGAAATGGTTCAATCTCTAGCAGGTGAAGTACTTGACCTACTCAAAGTCTAGTTTCTTTCACTCGCCTTCGTTTCCCGTCTTTTTGAATTAACACTATCCTTCTTAAAATAGCGCTTTGACTTAGAAAGTCCATGCATCCTCACAACAAGCTTATTCGGAGGCCTTACAAGCCTCTAAGCATCCACCTTTCAACTTCAAGTGGTCAACTATATCGTCAAAAAATAACGATATTTACATTTTAGGTCATATTAACTTTCAAGTTCTCCCAACTATAAGGGAATCATCTAATGACTGCCTCTCTTGCTGTTCATCAGACAAACATGTTCAACTTTCTTAAGTTCTCTAATTATGTTGGTCATCTATCTTAGATGCTACTTAAAATGAGTGTTTGGCTTAAACTCATAGGTGTCGAACTCATTCGTCAACCTAATCAGTTATATGGTGCAACTATCATCAAACTTAGTCTTCAAAGCTATTCAGATAGCCATTGCGATTTTGTGCCTCTCAAACTCGCAAATTAGCTCATCACCATAACACTCAAAAGGTAATCCTTTATATGTCGTATTTCTTCAAAGAAACTAGTAAGCTTTGTGGTTTCTCCTATATTAAGTTTTGGATTGACCAAAACATTTGTGAAAGTTTTAATAGCATCTTAGTTCCTCTAAAATGTATTCAGCCTTTCAATGCCAGATATCTTAGTTGTCCCCGTTAAAGCTTTTACCCCCTCAATTAAATTAGCAATAACGTTCTTGGTTTGTATAATCAGTTTTGTGACAAACTGATCCCACCTAACTCTATGTTCTCTTTTTCAAAGAGAAACGTACCATAGAACATTCCAATTATATAGCACAACTAGGTATACAATGTCATACACTCATATTATTCTCAATCAGTAAATAATGGCATCGTAAGACCCATGATCCGGAGTATACGTTTGTACCTCCCATCACATAGATACAAACAATGAACATTATGCACTATCAAAAATTTTATATGAGTGTTTTTATTAATTATTAATTAATTGACTCTTAGAAGACACCTCTTCTAAAAGCTCCCACTTATGAGAAACATACTTCAATTATTAACAAATAATAATTAAAGCTCATATATATACTTAATTCAAATAAGCATATAAAATGTATACAACATACAATACATAGCAAACATTTATCACATCAAATGTTAAAGCTAGGAAAAAATAAGGGAAACACAAACACCATATATATCAAACAATATGATAATAAAGATAATCTATCACAAAGACCCTCGTTTTCCTAGGTTTTGGTGTTTTCACGTTAGAGAGGCAACCAACTTAATGGTCCAATCTCAGAAAAAATTTATTCACAATGTTATGCTATCAACAGCCTTAGTTTTGACATAAAAAAACTAAGTCTTATGCATCAAAAGTTCACAGCCCGAGTCGGAGCGGATAGATGGTCTTCTTCTTCTCCTTCCTCTACGTCGCCCACTTCATTTGATTAAGCTCACAAACCTCGAAAGACCAAATCCAACTCCATCTAGAACTATAAGGCGTCACAGGGAAATTATGTCATAGTCGTTGGGCTAGAAATCATCATCTCATAAGGTCCATTTTGATGATGATCCTCGTCGAGGTCTTCCTTTGGATCCTCTGATCCTCCTTGAGATTTTCTCTAATTCCTCATCGGATCTTCTATTTTGGTCCTCCTCAAGATTCTCATCAAGAGTCACATTTTCGTGAATTTTATCGTCTCAAAACGAAAAAATTCTAATGTATTATATTTAGTGATTTCATTGTTACTTGAAGCCTCTTGCCTCATTGTAACATAAAATAATAATAACATTATTTTGACAAAGGCACAAATTTTCTTTATTTCTTTTCACATAAAAGAATTAAAAGAAAATAAGTATTTCACAAAAATCACTAAACAAACTCGAAACACCTTCAAAATATATCATATTGATGGAGATTGTGCCCTAGGGCCAATCATTTTATTT